>JALIZH010006399.1:0-18056 GCA_030522465.1 Rhipicephalus appendiculatus | reverse complement strand
ACTTCGTGAGTGATTCCGTTGACGTGGATGGATTTAAGGCGCACGTATCGGTCGGCGTTGTGCGGGTGGGGGGTGCTGATCACGATGATGTTTTGTTGGGCATTCGGACAGATGGTGTCTTCCTGGCTCTCAGCCGGGGTGATCTTCGTTGCGTCGAAAATAGCTGCAGTCACTGTGGAACTGCCGACTTTCGAGATGTGAAGTCCGCCTTTGGGTCGAAGCATGATCTTAATCTCGTCTTTGGGTAGTGGAGGCATGCGTCCGGCCTTGAGAACTTGCGCTTTGACGTTCTTTTTGGGTTTGGGTTTAGAGCTGGATTCTTGTGTTTGGGGTGAGTCGCTGGGAGATGAGTTCCTGCCACGTCGTTCGGCGGGGCGGCGGGAACGGGCGGTATGCCAGCCGATCTCGGCGGTCAACTCGTCTTGGGTAATGTATTCGCCTTCTACATGAACTTCCATCGTTGTTGGGGTGAGTACGGAACTGGCCCGTCGACGAGAAACGCGCGCGAAGGCACGCCTCGTAGCCGGCACTCAGTAGCCGGCGAACTTGGTAGGCCCAGCACTTGGCGTACGCGCTTAGGCTTAAACTGCGACGGCGTGGTCGAGGCACAAAAGCACTTATATCTGCGAGAAGGAGTGTCCCACCTGAAAATTAGGTGTCCGTGGAATCCGGATGCCTTCACGGTTCTGATGATATAAGATTCAGGTCGATAGTCGCCAGAATTAGCTGCGAAATCATTTTAGGAAATCGGAGCCGATGCGAACACGTCGGCACACTCGGCGATCGCAACGCCCTAACCTATGTATATAGAAAAATAAAACATTTCATTGTCTCACTTTTGTCTTCCGTTGTTGCAGTGACCGCGAAAGCAGTGAAACTAGCATGACTAAATATTTTTTCGCGTGTTCTTTTCCGCGCCATTTGTTGCTCACTGCGGAGAAAAACACACGAGGAAAGTATTAAGCCTTGCAGAGAGTAACTGTGCAAAATCATCCCTGGGGATTAACGCATCATTTGAACTGAGGATAAAAAGTTCATCCCAGTGGAGCATTTGAGTGGACCAACCGTTCGTCCGGTGAGGTGCAACTGTGGGGACTAACGGTTGACCGGTAAGGGGGTAAATGTGAGGACTAAATGTTAGTCCATTGAGGTGCAACTGTGGGGACCAACGGTTGCCCGCGAAGGTGTAAATGTGAGGACTAAATGTTAGTCCCTTGAGGTGAAACTGTGGGGACTAACGGTTGCCCGCGAAGGTGTAAATGTGAGGACTAAATGTTAGTCCCTTGAAGGACTAACTATTAGACCCGGTGCCGTTAGTCCTTAAAGGGACTAATGGTTGTGGCAGCCCCATTAGTCCCCAAGAGGACGAACGGCACACCCTTTAACACCCTTTTGCCTTAGAGTGTAGGACAACAAGCATTCTACTTCTTACAGGTCATTTTAAGAGTGGAGCTGTTTAAGCTTTTCGTTGCGCCGGGCAGTGGAAACAGGAATCATCATCATCACAAACCTGTACACGCTCGATTAATCCTCAACTTCTGGTTCTCCTCCACAACACGTGCGCCGATTTGTCCGGCTTGAAATGCAATACATATGACGGGCGAATATTTTGCGTGACTTAAAACCACGTAACATCACTTAACAACTACTCACCGGACTGAAATCGCGTAACATCACGTAACAACTACTCACGTGACTAGAAATCACGTAACTTCGTGTAAATAAGTACCTCACTAGAATCATGTATCACGTAAGTACTCCCGTAACTAAAAATCACGTAACACCACGCAGCATTTCGTCAATTGACTAAAACCACGCAACATCGCGTAATATCTAGTGACGTGACATGTTCCCGCGAAATACCACGTAACAGGTTGTCACATGACCAAATTCACATCACGTAGCAGGTAGTCACATGACATGTCTAGCCAAGCCTAGCAAAGTCTAGACGTACTTAGTAGAACTAGAAAAACTTTGCATCTCTAGTGCGCTTATTCGCAAGGCCTTGGAGAAATATTAGTTGTAAATAATATAGTGGAAACATTTAAGGAGCGTTTTCAACCTTTTATTGATTTGTTTATGGGTGCTATAATTAAATCTATAGCTCACATATAAGGCCAACAACCTCACAAGTGGAATATTCATTTGCGGACTTTAACCTAAGGAGCACTAACTCAAACACACTGCGGCATCACAGTAATAGAGGATTTTAGTTAAGTGTACGCCAGGCTGTACGTCCGCAACGAGCTGCGCGCTGCGTACGCTACGTCGAAGGCTGGCTCCTACAGCATTAGTTTGTAGTAGAACTGAGAGGCGGGCGAGTTGGAACTTATCCATCGTTGGGTAGCGCACAAATTGACAAAATACAAAGAAGAGGACAGGACAAGCGCTGGTCTAACAACTGAAATTTTTATTTGAAAAAATACACATATATATATGCAGAAAAAAAACACAAACACCCTGCGCCACACCAGATTACAGTCGATCAATGAAACGGATTTCTTGTTCTGATAATGAAATAGATGGCTGACTAATGCAATGGCTATCACACTTCGCCATGTGGTATGCCTCAGGCAAAGCTCGCGAACAGCGCGACGCGTTTGAGGAAGGGCTTCAAACGGCGGAGCGAAATCGCGAGAAAGGTGCCGTTGTCATCTCTGACGGGTCTGTATCGTATGCGTCCAAGCCGCCGGAAAGAAAAGAAAAGGGAAGCGCATTGTACGAGGCAGAGGTCGATTGATGAATTGTTAGGTAATCATCAAGACTGTGCGCGCAAGACAGCCGAGTAGCATGTCGATGATGAACGTCAGAGCAGGACTAAAGGCTCCAGAGTTCGCACCAAGAAGCGTGCGAAAGGAGAAAGCGTCCGAAAACCAACAATGAGGCTAAAATCGCGACGCGTTTGAGGAACGTCTTCGGACGGTGGAGCGAATTAGCGAGAAAGTTGCCGTGTCGCAGGCGTCCGAGCGGCCGGAGAGCAAACCAAAGACAAGCGCCTGGTACGCGGAAGCGGTCGGAGGGCAGGGGATCTCCCCGTTGTTGTGCTCGCTGCGCGTTGGACAAGGTGCGGAACAGTAAGGTCGGTGGTTTTCGCGAAGTAGCAGAAAGGGACCACGGAGGGTCTGCTTCGACGAACGTAGTGGGGTGCGGTGACAAGGTGATTGACCTTTATGCCTGTTGTACACCCCGCCTGACGAGAAAAAGCTTTCTGGGCGCGACCACCGCGAGTTCGACTGAAAGTTGTAGAGAACAGCTGGTAGCTTCTCAGAAAATGTCGACCCAGGACTGTTGAAAGGAATGTTTTGTTTGTCTATTTTAGTTAAGAAATAGTTTTGTCTTTTGATCTCCTCGACTCTTGATGTTTAAGTAACTAGTGTTGAACTTTGTTTTCTTCTTTAGCGCTCTCTGGTTTTGTTAGCCGATATGCGGTGTACAATTTGTTATCGTATCGGAAGGATACCTAGTGACACGCATCAGAGCGAGTTAAGGGCCTTAAGTGATGAGCGCCTTGAATAGGGTTACGACAGCTGACTTTGAAAAGAGTTCATGGCGTTTCCGTTGTGCGTCATGCGTGCACACAAGGAAATATAAGGTCAGGGTGTCCAACTAGTTAACTAGCGGCAACATAAGAGTTCAGCGGGAGCCTGCGGGAAAGAGAATGGGCAAAGTAGTCAAAGCTATGCTTTGTGTGTGTTTTAGCAGAGCCATGCGAAATTTGTTTTGTTTGTTTACTGTTTTATTCGCATGCGTTCTGTATTGAAGCGACTAAAGAAAAGTTATCGCGAGAGTCACTCACTTGTTTAGTAAGAATTCTGACCGAAAGGGTGGAGCTAGTTTAATCACACATCCGTCGAGTAGATGCTCGCAGTGGCACTAGTACGTGCACTTACGGAATGTCAGTTGTGAACAGCGTTCCTGATGTTGGGGCAGTATTTCTTCTGCTCAAAGGAACAGGTCTAGCTTTGGCGGCGCAAAGTTTTGTGGCCGAAAGGGCCAAGCGCAAGGTTATCTTGAAGAATGATGACCGAGTCGTTGCCCCGATGTAGCGAGAGCCTCAGGTCGATTCTTGCTTTCATTGGCCGGCTGGTGCGTTGCATTCTTGTTTACAGTTTGTTTAGGTAGGCACACTGTGAGTGTGTCAGTTATACGGCTTTTATGTGTTTTCAAAAGTGGCTGCTTTTACTGTTGCAACGGGAGGGCCACAGGTTTAACATTGGGATAGGGGGAAACGGCCACCATGAGCGGAGCTAGGCCTGGTGAATCTTGATGGAGGATTGCCGTGTGCTTGCTTGTTTGTGGTTGTGTTTTCGGTGCAGTTTCCTAAAGTCCTCAAGCCATCATGGGCAGGTTCAGCGAGGCAGACGGTGCCTTCGGGGAAGAATGACGGAGGATGTCACCTCATCCATGCGAGCTGAGCTCCCTACGGTCCTGCTTCAATGTGAACATCGGATCCAGTGTTCAGCCCGAGATTAGTGGAGGAAGAGCTGCGTTACAGATCCCTCTGCACAGTACCTGCTGGACACTGTACCTCGGGATCTTCTTTCCCCGGCGGAGAAGCTGTTACGATCGGCCTTGGAAGCCATCATGGCAGAGGCAGCAGAGAATGCTCCCGTCACTCAAAAGTTCCTCTCGGGTTCGCTGCCCTTCGGGGGGCGCAAGTCTAATCCCCTTTTCCTTTAATGCCTACGAGAGTGCGGCGTGCTCAGGTGACCAGTAATCCAGCAAGGGTGCGTCGAACAGCCCTTTGTTGGAAGATGCGGCCGGCGTGGGAATGAGCTGCGGACACCTTTCCCAGCTACGTGTCATGTCTCTGCGGCTGGACGGAGCCATTAGCGGTTGCAGGTGTGGTCGACAACAACAACCACGTCATCAGAGGTCACCGACTTGGCACCAGTCCGGTTCCCCTTCGGACACTTCCTCCTCGCCGACAATATCGAGTCGTCTGGGCGTGGTACGTGGACATCCCCCCTGTGTGGGACATTGGTGTTCCCCAATTTGACTTCTCGTCCTTGCCAATTTGAGGAAAGTGTTGTGCGTCGTGTTACCTCCTTTCTGGGGGGCAAGGATGTTGTGCCGGCAGGACACCTTATTGACGGGTGTTGTTGACACCGGTTTGATTGCCTCAAGTTGCCAGACTCGGGGCTTTAAAAGCCGAAGACTTTTTGTAAAAACTCTCTTCTCTTCTTCTTGATCTCTCAATGTAAATAAACGTCTGTAAATATCTTCCCTGCGAGCGCCTTCCTCTCTGGAAAAGATGGGCTAGGGGACCGGCGGTGGGCCAGCTACCAACGATGAGAGCCGCCGGACCCGGTCCCAACACTGTCCGATGTAGACACTGCCGCACGTGCAAAGAATTCTATACACCACCCCGGAATAACACACGGTGTACTTCTTAACGTGCTTGACTGCGCAAGCGTTATCGGCAGCCCTAGCATCACCCTTAGCGCGTCTGTCAATCTTGCCACATAAGCTGCCCAATTTATTTCCACCCGAAAAAACAACATCAACCCCATACTGCCCCGCGAGTTTCTTTAGTCTATGTGAAATGGAATGTACATATGGAATTACTGCAAATCGCTTTCGCTCACATTGTGAAGTTGCTGGTTGGTCGGCAGACTGCGCAGTAGTTTTCACTATCTTCAGCAAACGCTCCGATGCAGAAACCAGAAAGGGGGTGGGAAAACCAGCCGTCTTTAGGCGATCACACTGATTCCGGAAGCTTTCCTCTGTGGCATGAAAACACGATTTTGAGATGGCACACAGCCAAAACTAGTGCGCAGTCTGCCAACCAACCAGCAACTCGTCCATTGCGGCCATCTCGTCTCTTTTGGTCTCGGCAGGTCGAGATCTCGCGAGAGCCCCCCGGTAAGGTACGAAACGGCCGCAGGTTGCACAGCGCAAGCGCCTAGATCTAGCGTGCGCATCCCTTGCGCTTGCAAACGCACGCATCTCTCTTAGCTGAGCACATGCGCAGTCTTGCTCACTCTCACCCGTTGCGTGACAAAGACTGTTGTGCGCGCTAAACTGAAATTATAATAATAATATCTGGGGTTTAACGTCCCGAAACCACGATATGATTATGAGAGACGCCGTAGTGGAGGGCTCCGGAAATTTCGACCATCTGGTGTTCTTTAACGTAACTGAAATTATCTAATGTTGCCTTAAATGATGAACCTTAAGTATTTCTGGTGAAACATGCAGTGCCTTGTGAATAGTAGTTTTGCATTTAGCATTTGCATTTTGCATTTTGCATTTGTATTTAGTGCTAAAAATAGGTAAGCGAAACGTAAAAATGAAACAAACACTCTTCTTGCCAATGCTCTCTGTCCGTGCCCAGCATGCACTTTGAACTCACCCGTTCGGAAGCACATCCTGGCAAGCCCCGGAAAGCTGCAGTTGTCATTCAGAGGCATCGCACTCGGCGGTGGCAATTCCGTTCCATTCAACATCTGACTCTTTAGCAGACCTGTCAGAAGTTTTCAAAGGCAAATGACGCAAAACGATACAAACCTTAAGGCTCAAATATAACACAGTTATGTTTCTTTGTCGTTTACTTTCGAGAAAAGATGAAATACGAGAAAGTCTAATATTGCAAAAAAAACATGGGTGATCCCTCCGTCATAGGAATCGGTATAACACGAAAATGAAAAAGTGTCTTCAGAGAGAGAGAGAGAGAGAGAGAGAGAAAAGCAAAGGAAAGGCAGGGAGGTTAACCAGGTTGCACCCGGTTGGCTACCCTACACGGGAGAAGCGGGACAGGGGAGGAAAAGAACAGAGCAGGGAAGAAGGAAAGAGAGGACAAGTAATACGCTTGCACGCATAGCAGCGTGCGCAGCGTAACTGTCACAGAGCACGAGTGCCTTCGACTGTCGTAGACGAACTAGGCTGCAGTCCATGATGTTAACGAAGGCTTGCAAGGACTGGCTCCAAGGTATCCAGAACTTGCAGTGCGCTTCGAGCTGATGGGGTTGCCAATCCGGTGAGGAGTGTTCGCATTGTGCTTATCAATGACCTCAACACGGCAATGACAAGTAGGTCTTTGTCGCGACCCGTAGGTCTTTGTCGCGAACACGAGGGTCAAAGAGCACAGAATGACGTTAAAGAAAAATGAACATGCCCACTTGGCTGCCCATTGTAGTAAGTGCAATTGCTATCCTGTCCTCGAAGACGCAAGTGTGATATACAGACATCAAGATCGCACCGTCAGGAAAATCATCGAAGCATTCCACATCAAGAAGGGGGGGAAAGGGTTGTATTAGCCAGGCCTCACTTAATCTTTTGGAAAAGGAGATTAGTTTTTTAGATGCCACTTAGGATGTGTGATATGTCTGCCTAGCTCGCGCATACTGTCATAAAAGTGTAACCTTAATACGCATATGTTTCATCATGTGACGCTTTTCAATGTTTATATTTATATGTGTGTAACAAATAACACTTTCAGTTGATAGTCAGCGCTCGTGTCGTCGGTTCTTCCCTTATTTTTTTTTTGTGTTCGTTTGTGTGCGCTGTGCTAAGATGATTTACCACCCTGCCCAAATAGCCACCTTACTCAAAAAATCTATACATCAGTATACAGTGTCCAGATATTAGTCATTGTGGAGGTCAGTATAGAAATGCTTCTCTAATGCTGACGCGCAGTCCCCTTCAGAGATGACCCATATATATAAGACGTGATGAATGCCTTTATTGAAACGGCAACTTTAGCTGACATTTTCTTCAATAGCCCCTCCCCTTTCCAACTTCTTCATTGTCCTGGCCCTTTGCGGGACTAAATTTCTTGCTGCGACCCGGCAGCTGATGGGAGTTTGAGACCCCTGCCCTAGGGTGGCGGTTCACATGGAACTCAAACCATGGCTGCGCAACATTAATTCACAACACCACTCGGTCCAACTCAAGGCACGCGATGATTACTAAATTTAGTGGTACAACAATCGCGAAGACGTCCTTTATGTCGACGCCGCGGTAAGGCCCACTACAAGGAACCGCCACGGCTGCTGCCATGACGGAGCATGGACGCATAAACATCTCCGCGTCAAATGAAAGCGGCTCACCCCCCCGATGTGGCTGAAGGGGTCGCACTAGACCTAGAAAGGGCGCATGCGACCAAGGATCCTCCCATGACAGAAATCTGCTCCGATTCCCAAAGCGCATATCGTTACTTCCTTTGAGGCATAGCACTGAACATGTTTTCACACATATTACGAAACATTAATTGGCTTCCCATCCGGTGACTCTCACGTGGGTGCCTGGGCGTGAGTGTATCCAGGAGAATGATCCCGTTAATGCGCATGTCCGAGGTCTTTCCATCCAGACCCTGGATGACCACTCGCCCCAATCCGTGAAAAAACTTGAAGAGGGAATCGACACCTACGATCAGATTACGATAAATTCCAGGAGTGGGAGACAAGATTTACCTGTCCTTCACTACTTCCTTACGTCCAGTCACAGCTCGCTCTGGCGTCAGGATCTACAGAAAAATATTTAATTGCCCCTATCTGGCACATCTATTTTACCCCGCTTTTCCATCAACCACTCTGCACCACCTGCCTTGGGCCTCGGGCAGATATTTTTCCACTGTTTCCGGATCTGCACGAAGCCCTTGGTTGTGGGCCTATCCCCAATAATTCCCTTACCTCGTTGGAGGCCGCTCTTCGGGCCAGTAGCTCAGACAAAAACTGTGGCCTATGAACCGGGCCTGGCTAGAGATGTCGGCCAGGGGGCTCCAGAAAGTCTAAGGGCCCTACCACATTCGCCTAGATTGTTTTAAATAAAGTTTTATGCATCCATATATCGATACGACCATTGAGTTTTAAAAAAAAAGGCTCGTAGCTTATGCCCATACAGACGTGACTCTTACCATTGAATGTGTAGAGTGATAGAAGGAAGCAATATCAAGAAATGAAGTTTCCTTCGATTGAGTGAGCACTTCCAGGGCAGCCTATCCAGTAATATGTATACTTTTCTTAAAACCCATCTAGGGTCCGTCCCTCCTTTCCGCGTCCCGCACCACCATAGCGCGTGCGCGTCCCCTCCCCCCTCTCTCTCTCCTCTCCTACGCTCCCCCCCTTTCTCTCCTCTAGGAATCCTCTACTCTACGGAGCGGCGCCCCCCGTCCCGCGTCCTACACCCCCCCAGCGCATGCGCGTCCCCCCTCTCTCTTCTCTCTTACACCCACTCCCTCTCTCATCTAGGAATCGTCTACTCTACGGAGCGGCCCCCTGCGTCCCACACCCCCCCACAGCGTATGCCCGTCCCCCTCCCCCCTATCTCTCCTCTCCTACGCTCACCCCCTGTCTCTATTCTAGGAATCCTCTACTCTACGGAGCGGCGCCCAAGTCCCACATCCCCAGAGCGCATGCGCGTCATCGCCCCCTCTCTCCTCCCCTACGCTCATCCCCTTTCTCTCCTCTAGGAATCCTCTACGGAGCGGCGCGCACGACAGGTGGTGCGACAGCTGCATACTCCGCTGGGGGGTGCCACGGTAGTTCTGCGGTATGAAAATGACGGAGCGCGCGCGCCTCATTCTCTCTCCTGTGCAGCGCCGTGATGAGCGCCCAGGCCGCTGCCGCGAAACGAGAGCGGCGACGTTTCTCCCGCTGAAGCTAACCATCTCCTTGCTGCTTCGCATCCACACATGGTCCCCTTTAGCGGGAGATGGGGAAGTTTTTTAACATGAAAGTGTTTTATGCCGGGGTCCACCAAGATTTGAGTGACGTATTTCCGTCACGGAAATGACGTCGAAAAATACACATGATCAGAAGACTAAGAAAAAAGTCACAGTTTCGCCACTAGGGCGAAGCAATGAATGCGAAAGCAAGAAATTAGTTTGTCACACGAAGAATGACAAGCAGCTCGATACTTGCAACGCGCCGCCGCAGCATAAAGAAGGACGCTCGAAAAGGACGCATAGGTATACACAGGACAAGCGTGAATTGTCGCAGTTGTTACGTGTTTGTATTTGAGCAACGCGCTGCGAGTATCTACAATGCAGAAGCCGACGCTGTTGTTGTTGTTGCCTCTGAGATGGCTCATACCCACTCAGGGGGGATTGGCCAAGGATTGATTATATGATTATATGACTTCTTCTTCTTCTTCTCCTCATCATCATGGCTCATACCCAATTATATGACTTTTCGACGCTGCTGCTTGATACTTCCTTTTCTTTTAAACTGCGGCACGTGGAATGACCCCGCTGCGTCTCCCGCCAAGCGGTGGCGTCTGACGCCAAGTGTGCCCGGTGTTCTTTTAAATGCGAATGCATTTCATAGTCGGGCTATGTCAGGCATCCGGCGTTGGCGTTGTGCGGCGTTGGCTTTGTCCGCGGAGGAGGAGGAGGAGGATAGGTTGAGGAGGTGTGCGCGCCGGCAGGTGTTAGATGTGAAGCATCTTATGGCGAAGCTTAATCCGGTGGTGGTGGTGTACGGCGTGACCGCCCTTACTGCGCATGCGCAAACCCTTTCAAAAAAAATAAAGATAAAAAAACCTCCTCTCCCTCTCTCTCCCCTAGGCATCCCTCCCCGCGGGAACCACACCCTCACTGCGCATGCGCCTCCCCCTCCTCTCTTCCCTGCTACGCTCCCCCCCTCTCCTCTAGGCATCCCAGCCCGCGCCGTCCAACACTCCCACTGCGCATGCGCGTCCCACCTCTCTTCTTCTCTCCTACGCTCCCCCCCCTCTCTTCTCTAGGCATCTCTGCCCGCAGCGTCCACACTCCCACTGCGCATGCGCACCCCACCTCTCTCTCCCTCTCCAACGCTCCCCCCTCTCCCTCTCTCGCCTGGCGACGCCGACACAGGCAGCGTCTGCTAGCGAGTTTCTTGGTTGAAAAAACCGACTGCTCGCGCTGCACAACCGTTCACTGGCCACCCCGTATATATGGCAATGAATCTTGACCTCCAAGGTGGTGCCGGTGGGAAATTTCTCCTGTGCGTTGTTGAACAATAAAAATTCGCAGTGTGCGCGTTAACTAAAAGCGGTCTGCGGCGGAGCTATATATGAAAAAAAAATTTAAAAATAAATAAAAAAAATTAAAAAAAAACAAGAAAAAGCAAAAAAAAAAGGTGCATATGAATAGCTCGCCGTTATATCGCTGGCACGAGCATGGCGTGTGGCTGTGTTGGATAGCGCAGCAGGCTCCGGAGCGAGGGGTCGCTGGTTCGAGTCTCCGGTCAGGTAGTTTGGAATTTTTTTCGAGTGATTTATTTTTCTTTATGCCTCTTATATATATACACATACATGTACATATCCGGGACATGACGGCGTCGACAGACGGCGACGGCGAAAATCAGCCGAGAGTGTCCATATAATTGCTATCGCAATAAAAAGTTATGTCAACGGGAGTCGAACCTACGACCTCTAGGTCCGCGACAAGAGATGCCCGGGCACCCTATCCACTGCGCCACGGTCACATAATTTGCAGGCTTTAAAAACAAGCCTTTTATATCTATCACTGTCCTCTCACAGTGCTCTTGCTAAGAGAAGTATTGCATTATGACCGTGAAATGCACTATTAGTTTTTTCAAAGCGTTCTTTCTCCGCGTCCGTCTCATTCGGCGTGTTTCGAATAGTAAACGTGCCATCTGGCCGAAGCATTAACACACTGCCAGGTGGCAACCTTACCCCTAGCATCCACACTCGTAGCATCCGTCAATACCAAAAATAGCTGTGCGACGCGCGAGTGCGTCGCGTAGCACTAACTCCGCGTCCCTAGCCATGTTCTTAGCTCGCTCCGCGAAAATCGCAGCCGGCCAACGGGAAGACACGACGCGCGTTGCGTTTCCCTCTGGTCGGGCAGCGTTGTTCAATAACTCTAACGTGCCGCGAGTAGGTGACCTTAGCCCAAGTTCGGCGCCCAATCATTGACGCTCTTCTAGCTGTCACACCACTTTCAACGATTCCGCTCTCACCGTACAGCTACCACAATCATATATGACCACGAGGGTTTCTTTAATCGTTCATCATAGACGTTAGCTGTCGGGATACAGATGTACCATCAAGCATCGACGCGGATGCATCCACGTTAAAGGGTGCTATAACTGTCAAAACACCAATAGACATTGTGCAAGCTCTCTTATATCAATGTGCAGTAAACATTCAACTACTTCTGTAAGGACACGTTTCACTTTCGTGTTATACCGATTCATATGACGGAGGGATCAACCATGTTTTTTTTCTCTCTCTCGCTTTCTCCGTCTGTCAAATAATTCATTCCGCTTGTTCTTGCAAAGAGCGTCCACTCTTTTCTTAAGAATAACGGAAACAAACAAAGGCGAAAAGGCAGCCGATACCGATCCCTCGATATTTCGCCTGCCTGTCTTTGTTTTATTTCTTTCCCTATGCGTAACCGTTTCTCTTTTTTAACACGAAAGTGTTTTATGCCGGGGTCCACCAAGATTTGAGTGACGTATTTCCGTCACGGAAATGACGTCGAAAAAATACGCATGATCAGAAGACAAAAAGTTCCGTCAACGGGAGTCGAACCTACGACCTCTTCTTTCGCGACGAGAGATGCCGGGCACGCTATCCACTGCGCCACGGTCACATATTCTGTAGGCTTTAAAAAAAGCCTTTTATATCTACCACTGTCCTTTCACAGTGCTCTTGCTAAAGTGAAGTAATGCATTATGACCATGAAATGCACGATTAGTTCCTTCAAAGCGTCGTTTCTACGCGTTCCTCCCTTTCGGCGCGTTTCGAATAGGTAAAGTGCTTTTTTCGACGCATTAACGCACTGCCAGACGGCGACCTTACCCCAAGCATCTTCCTCGCTCATAGCATCCGTCCATACCAAAAATAGCTCTGTGACGCGCGAGTGGTTCGCGTGGCCGTAATTCCGCGTTCCTAGCTCGCCCCGCGAAAAATCGCAGCCGGCCAATGGGGAAGATACGACGCTCGTTCCGTTTCCCTCTGGTCAGGCAGCGTTGTTCAATAACTCTAACATGCCGCGAGTAGGCGACCTTAGCCGAAGTTCGGTGTCCCATCAGTGACGCTGTTCTGGCTGTCATACCGCTTTCTCTAATTCCGCTCTCACCGTAAAGCTACCTCAAGCATCTATGACCACAAGGATCTGTTTAATCATTGATCATGGACGGTAGTAGATCATGTACAGATATACCACCAAGCGTCAACGTGGATGCATCCACGTAAACTAATTGACGTTGTGCAAGCTATCTCATATCAATGTACACTAAACATTCAACTACTTCTGTAAGGACACGTTTCACTTTCGTGTAATACCGATTCCTATGACGGAGGGATCAACCATGGTTTTTTTTTCTTTCCGTACCTTTCTGCCCTCTCCAACCCCTTCCCCGGAGCACGGTAGCAAGCCGGATTACTTTCTTCAGGTGAACCACCTTGCCTTTCATCTCACCTTTCTCTCTCTCTTTATCTATCTCTCTCCTATGGGTACGAAAAGCACTGCACAGGAGAGAGAATGAGGCACGCGCGCTCCATCATTTTCATACCGCGGAACTACCGTGGGGCCCCCCAGCGGAGTATGCAGCTGTTGCACCACCTATCGTGCGTGCCGCTCCATTGAGGATTCCTAGAGGAGAGAACGGGCGGGGACCGTAGGAGAGGAGAGAGAGGGGGAGCGGACGTACATGCGCTGTGGGGGGTGTTGGGACGCGGTCTCCGTAGAGTAGAGGATTCCTAGCGTAGAGAAAGGGGGTGAGCGTAGGAGAGGAGAGATAGGGGGGAGGGGACGCGCATGCGCTGTGGGGGTGTGGGACCCGGGAAGCGGGAAGAAGGCCGAGCATAAGATGCTTCGCATCTAAAATGGTGTCATATCCCGCTAAAGGGAATCATGTGTGGATGCGAAGCAGCGGAGAGATGGTTAGCTTGAGCGGGAGATTGTGTAATTTTATTCACAGGATGAATGAGAATGTATAAGAGAAGAGGAAGAATGTGGTGGTTGCGTGTTTATTTATTTAGAGAACGTATGCGATTCCTAGCGTCGGTGCAGGGGGGCGTTTTGAAGACGACGGCCTTTGCTTTTCCAGAGTCGTAGGAAATGCATCGCAACGATTACACGTCAGCATGTGGTAGACCAGGCCATGTGTTCGTCGTTATATCCACGTTGAAATCACCCGCAAGTACGAAGGGCGCGTGTCTGCATGTCTTTGTGTACTGTGCCATTCGATGGTCCCTCTGGAGATGTTGGGTGCGAGATACATTGTCATGATTACGATGTTGTTGTCGTTGTCAAAGTAGAGTCTAACGGCCGAGTGCTCTCCGTTGTGTCCTTGGCCGGTAGGTTGCAGATCTAAGACTTTTGCATGGATCTTATATGGCGACGCCACCGGCAGGACGTACTACCTCTTCAGTACACACGATCGCTTCGAAGCCGTTGATCGTCGGTCTTGCGGCGTTCCACGTTTCTGTCAGACAGAGCACGTCTGCTTTGGTTAGGACGCGATCACGTTCGATGTCTCTGGCGTGTGCGTTCAGGGACTGGCTGTTTAGCAGTGCTATAGTGAACTCCGTTTCGGGGTCGACGTCTTCTCGGAAAGCGCGGAGGTAACGCTGAGTGACGGTGTCGAGACGTTTGAATTCGTCGATGTCTCTGGCGTGTGCGTTGAGGAACTGGCTGTTTAGCAGTGCTACAATGAACTCCGTTTCGGGGTCGACGTCTTCTCGTAAAGCGCGGAGGTAACGCTGAGTGACGGTGTCGAGACGTTTGAATTTGTCGATCATGTTCGTGTCCACGTTGTCGTTCTTGTGGTGGAAGCGATGGTCACCGGCAGCGCTAGTCACGTAGATGTTCTGAATGTTGGTGCACCTGCTTAAGGCAATGTAGACTAGTTTCTGTGGGTGCGTCTTCGAGTATTCGTATACGATAGAAGAGTAGGTTCCTCCGTGGGACTTGTGTACGATTATGGCGCTCGCCTGGACCAGGAGGAATTGTGTTCGTTTGCACGCGACACCGCTGTTGCGGTGGATCGTCAAAGTGGCGTGGCGCGGTTCTATGGGTATCCACGTCGTGTCAACGTCATAGCCCAAAAGTTTCGCCTCGCTCACTGCATGGTTGGAGTGAAGTCGAGCGAGCTTCCCCATTGTGGGAACGTCGAGCTGTAACCATAATCGTCTGGGAAACGCGTCTTCTTGGTCTTGATGGGATTGCTGTACGACTGTTCGTTCACACAGTTTTAGGGTTCCCACTGCGCGGTTTACGAGGCCGTCGATGACGTCTATGTTAGCCGTTATCACGTAGGGCTTGTCGTAGACTAGTAGGATTTGCTTGGGTAGGTTAGCGAAATCTGCGTTAGACATCTTGGCCACCTTCTTCCTTTGCCTTGTCCATGGCTTCTTTCGTTGCGCATCCCAGGAAGGGGTGTCCTGGGCTCGCACGACTTGATGTTGTTGTTGGTCGTTGTTGTCGGAGCAAGTGGCCGCCGCGAAGGTTTTGACTGTGTTGACGTCTTCGTTACTGTAGAAGAGGCGCACTGCCGCTGGGGCGCGCCTGACTGCCTCCTCCGCAGTAAGGAAGCGACTCTCCAGCAAAGCCACTTCGCTGTCGTCGAGAGCCCTTCCGTCTCCTATCTCGGTCAGTAGACTCGAGAAGGAGGCGTCGGCTTGTCTGAAAACCTGGACTAAAGGGAGTGGTCCATGTAGTGTCATTTCATTGTTGTTCCGTAGAGCCCTCCCGTCATTGCTAAGCAACCACTCTGTGCTCTCGGCTACGACTCTGGTGACTGTGGTAGTGGTTGACGGCCTTATTGTATTACAGTGTTCGGGTCCGCATAGTGGGCCTTTCCCTACTTGATGAAAGTGACCGGATGCGGGACACGGGACGCCGGACGTGGGACGTGGGACGCGGGAGGGACGGACAAAGCCCCAAACATAAGATGCTTCGCATCTAATAATGCATTGATAGCCTCCGCTTTCCGGAAACTACCGAAGCACCCCTGTCGGCACTCCTTAGTGTCATGACGCTGTACTTTCTTCATTCTAAAACACCGGGCGTGCAAACACGGACACAAGAAAGAAGTGAAGACACCACGAACTCCGACTAACTGCAAAGGCGCTCAACGGAGGAAAAGAAAGTAGGCACAAAAACATGTGTACATGGCCATGCAATAGGCGAACCTATCAATCCGGCACGCGTTGTGGTCTCCGTGAAAGACAGTAGAGATGTGCACGGGCCGAATTTTAGAGCCCGAGCCCGGCCCGGGCCCGCTGACTGCGTCGAAGGCCCGCCCGAGCCCGACGCTAGAGGGCTGCGAGCCCGCCCGGCCCGGCCCGACGTACAAAAATAAAAGCCCGGGCCCGGCACGGTCCGGCCTGACATTATGAAGGTTTGCTGCGGAGACAAGATGTCGTTTTTCGATAATGTGGGATTTTATTCAACATATCAAAGTGAAACATAAGAGAACAACACATGACAGTCACTGTATGCAACGATTACAAGTTGTCGTGTAAAAATAAGTTGTCCAATGATTCGGGCTTCAGTGAAGTGCGGCGCTCCTGCGTCACATATCTCGCCCAACTGAAGGTTTCTTCGCTGCTCGCACTGGTAGCCGGAATTGCCAATATATTTTTCGGAAGCCTAGCAAGCTTGGAATATTTAGACCGTTTGTTCTTCCAGAAGTTTAGCAGCTCAGATGTAGGAGGGGGTTTTTCCGTGTATAGATAATCACAGAGCTCATCTTGTGTGACTTCACCCTTTCCCCTTGCTTTAAAGTGGCTAAGGGAAAGGAGCACCGAGAAAGGGGATGAGGGCAGGTTGCGGATAAGGCTCTACGCGGTGGAAAACAGTTCCGGCACGTCTGTATCCTGGGTTTGATTCGGGCTTTGCATCTGGCACGGCCCGCCCGACAAAAAAAAACTTCCCCATCTCCCGCTAAGGGAACCATGTGTGTATGCGAAGCAGCGGGCAGATGGTTATCTTGAGCGGGAGAAACGTCGCCGCTCTCGTTTCGCGGCAGCGGCCCGGGCGCTCATCGCGGCGCTGCAGAGAAGGGCGAATGAGGCACGCGCGCTCCGTCATTTTCATACCGTGGTGCCCCCCAGCGGAGTATGGAGCTGTCGCACCACCTGTCGTGCGCGCCGGTCCGTAGAGCTTTCCTAGAGGAGAAAACGGGGAGACCGTAGGAGAGGAGAGAGAGGGGGGAGGGGACACGCATGCGCTGTAGGGGTGTGGGACGCGGGAGCCGCTTCGTAGAGTAGAGGATTCCTAGTGGAGAGAGGGAGAGGACGCGCATGCGCTGTGGGGATGTGGGACGCGGGAGCCGCTCCGTAGAGTAGAAGATTCCAAGAGGAGAGAAGGGGGAGAGGATGCGCATGCGCTGTGGGGTGCGGGACGCCGCTCCGTAGAGTAGAGGTTTGCTAGAGGAGAGAAAGGGGTTGAGCGTAGGAGAGGAGAGAGAGAGGAGGAGGGGACGCGCATGCGCTGTGGTGGTGTGTGACGCGGGAAGGAGCGACGGACTAGGCCCCCCCCCCTCCCCCCCAAACACATGCAAGCAAGATCAATCAATGGAGTCAACCTGGGCTACAGACACCACCTGCCTAGCCATTGCTAAGCAGCCTCTCTGTGCTCTCAGCCATGACTCTGGTGACTGTGGTAGTAGTTGACGGCCTTATATTGTACTACAGTGTTCTGGTTCGCAAAGTGGGTGCTTCCCTACTCCATGAAAGTGGCCGGAGGCGGGACGCGGGAGGGACGCGGGACGGACATAGCCCCGAGCATAAAATGCTTCTTATCTAAAACAATGCAGCCCGAGCCCGGCCCGGGCCCGAGATAAAAAGACGTCGGCCCGTCCGAACCCAGCCCGCGGGCAGGGCCGGACTCGGGCTTTCGGGCTACTCGAAACCCGTGCACACCTGTAAAAGATAACTGCTGAGGCACTTGATTTCTTCCTTATACAAGTTAATCGACGGTTGACTCACGCATACGCTACTACTATTATCAGTATGCCACGCCTTAATCATTAGACGAGCTTCTTCATTCCATTTTCGTGCCGGCACGAAAATGCCAACTACGAATTTTGGCGTGTGCTTACTCTCGATAATGACAAGACAGGTTAGAAGCTGAGGCCAATCTGTCCTCTACGTAT
>JALIZH010006398.1:0-25173 GCA_030522465.1 Rhipicephalus appendiculatus | reverse complement strand
GAAAGCTTACTCGTTACTGAGTCGGTCAAATTGTTCTACATATACGATTTTTGTGGAATTAGAATGTGCTGCAGCCCAAGAAACCCAAGTAGCCGGGGGCGAACAAGCTGTTATTGTAGGTTTTCACTGCGTGGACCCCAGAATTGTATACGGATGAATCATACATGCAACTTCGTTAGTGTGTCAACCTCTAGATGAATCATCGAGAAGATGACGCACTAGCAGTAATTACGGGCGAGGCAATTTAAAAATGATGGCGTTCTGAGCGTGTGGCGGAAATCAAACAGACTAAAAGGAAAGAAATGTAGCGGTTGAAAAGAGACCAAGAGTGTGAGCGACAGCGTGTGTTTTCTTTAGCTCTGTTGGAGTTTCGCTAAACACTGAGAACACTATGAGAGACCTATTCGGCAAAACTGCTACATTAGTGAAGTTGTGAAGCAAAACCAAGTTTTAAGATTTAATACGCTGTCGCACTAACGAATTAAGAATTCATTCGCAACCTTTGCCGGAAGAAACGGAACATCCTGCGGCGTACCAATGTCTCATATACATAGCAACGGTGGTGTGGCACGCACCTCCTCATTCTAGCCTTGGAAATGTTTTGCCGCCGAAGGTTCTCTTCCGGTTTGTTCGGAAAATTTTTCCATCAGCCCTTGCCTGAGCATTCCCACTTGCGCATGCCACAACAGCTGCTATTGGGCCTTGATCGCGCTAGTATTAATATTGACCTACTGAACTTGTCATTCTCTACCGTTGAAAAAAAAACACTCTCTCGCCGTAACTTATGCAAAGGTTCAAAGCAAACTTTCCTCAAAGTTTTGTTCTACTAACGATTTTAATCTTTGTTTCATTGCCCGAATCAGCAGCACAAAACTAAGAGATGGACTGACGAACCGATTCTATATGGCTAAAAACAAACACATGGAAATTTTGGAACGTTACTTTTCGCCACTCTGATTTACAGGAGATACCTCACAGAGACTGATGCGCAAAGCATGAATAATGTATTGTATTTATGCATTGTATGTCAGAGTCTTTGTGATTATAAAACACCGCATCGTACATATACGCTACGTTGATAAGTAATCGAGCCTGATTCTTCGTCCCTTTGTGCAGGTGTGCCGCATCGCTAAACAAAGACGGTTTGAACGAGCACAGGTCGTTCATAAATATAATAATTACATTTTATCGTTGCAGACTTCTTTTTAACAATTGATGTGTTGTGGAGGAATAAGAGAAATCGGAGAGCAACATTTTTATTTGACTTAAAGGAGTTACATGTACCAGTGAGTTTTAAATATCGCCATGCACTGTAAAAGTGCGCGACGACAAAATAATGTGGCCCTAAGTTGCATGTACTAGAGCTAGAAAGTAAAAAAAACAAGTTTATTAGGAACAGCCCCAGTAATGGTTGAGTGAGAACAGACTTCAGCTTGGAAGAGCACCCGTATTTTAGCCAGTATACAGCAACGTCTATGATACTGCAGGGGAATAAAAAATACCTCGGCACTGGGTCAACTACAGCGGCCCTTATACCTTGACCAATGTGAGCTTACAGCCCATAAGAGCATAGGATTCAGGGTAATACTTACAAATTTGTAGTCCGTAGCTGGCTCGCATTTTTCTATAGCTGCTGCGACTGATGCGACGGCGGACACGCCTGCAAAATCAAAACTTTTGCTAATAAAACGTGCTTCTCTTAAGGCGTGCCTTCATTTTGAATGGCAGTAAGTGTATAGCGCTAAAACGACCCAGTCACACTGTTTTGAAGATGCTCTGCTTATAGCATAGTCAAATGAATTGGTGCATGAGACCAAAGCTGAAAGAAAAGGAGAAAACATTAGCCGCAATTCACTACACTCGCTAATTCAGAATGCGAGTGCAGATGTACGCGTATTTTCATTGCGCGATGTTTGTAGGTAAGCAATTTGACAGGCATGTGCGTACGTACAGTTCCACACTGCTTTTTATTGCAGCGGAGTTGTTAACCTTTCTATTATGACCATAGTCGTCGAAGTCAGAAAACTAGCGTCATCATGAAACGGCACGCACTCTCTTCATCCTCTTCTGGATCGTCTGCTGCGATACCAGAACACGTGAGCGAAGTTGTAGGGCTTGGGATGCAGTAACGAGAGAATGAGTCCAGAAATAGAGAAGTAGATTGAGAAATACTCAAATTCTTGGTGGAAAAAATTTCTTGGCGAGGTGGGATTTGGACCCACGTACCCGCAATCCGAAGTCGACCGTCGTAACCAACTGGCTCACCAGGCATGCAAGCACAACATAGCATAGTCTTGTATGGTATAGAATAGCAAGGGGGGGGGGGGGGGACGGAAGTTAGGGTGATAAGGAGGAAGAGCAGGAGGGAAGAGAGTGAAGCATAACAGAGGGAAAAAAAGGAGCGAAATAGAGAGAATGAAAAAGAGAGAGAACGAAAAAAAAGATGGAGGTAGAAAGAAAGAGGAAGCCAAAAGTAGAGAGAGAGAGAGAGAGTGAAAGAAAAAGGCATGAAAGAGAAAAACTATAGAAAGAACAAGAAAGAGGAAGAAATACATCAAGAAGAAAAAAAAGAAGTTCAAATAAACGTGGGAAAAAGGGGAGACGAGAGCAAAACAACAAATGAAATGGTGGAAGAAACAAAAAGAAAAATAAAGAGAAACAAAGAACGCCTCGACTTCACTCTGGCTAGGCACCACTGGTGCGAAGCTGCCTTAAATTTTTGCTTATATTTTGACATTCGTATTGCTGTTTTCCTGTCATTAATTTGTTTTATTTACTGATACGGTGGCGTCAACTACACCTACAGACAGTACTTGTTAACGCGATAGCGTTAAAAGCTAGTTTCGCAGAAATTCCGGCGTCGGTGTCGGCGTCGTTGGTTGTGAGCGAAAAATTGTGTTCTTTTTGTCCGTGACAAAAAAAAGTCAAGAAAGAGGCAAATAAAATAAATAATAAAAATTTTCGATTCGAAGTCAGAATCGAAGCCAGGCCATCTGCGTGGCAAGCAGGTGTTCGAACACAAAGCCACGTGACTCTCCGGAAAGTGAAACTCTGCAAAGGGTCACAAATAGATCAGAGCCGTTCCCATAATTTGCAAATGTAATGAAGTGGCTTGCATGTAGATTATTTTGACCTTTTATTTCTGCTAAGAAATCAGTCAGGTTTCTTGGTGTTAGTCTTCACGGTGCAGCATTCGTTGTGCTCAGCAAAGCTCTACATCTGAGTACTCAAAAAAATACACAGGTTCCGGGGAAGATCCAAGCTTGAAAAGATGAAGATTTCGTCAACGCAGGGTGTAGCTGGAGCCGATGCTTCGACAAGCGGCGGACTTGTCCTCAAGACGGCAGCTTTGGTGGCCTTGATTCAAGGTTGCAGCCTTGAAGAAGGCAAGTGAGTTTGTCGAAACTTCGGCTCGCGACACCGCATGTCACAAATCATACATTTGAGTGGTAGTAGTACAGAGCAGTCGTACTAGTAGTAGTAGTAGTAGTAGTAGTAGTAGTAGTAGTAGTAGTAGTAGTAGTAGTTTGTGTTGTTCGTGCCAGTAGTGGTATAGCAGTGGCTGTAGTAGCCGTAGCTGTGGTAGCCGTAGCTGTAGTTGAAGTTGTAATATTGGGTAGTTTGATGAATAATTGGTCGAAAGTAGAAACTCCAAGGTAATGCTTTCCAGAAGCAACGTCCTTTTCTGGAATTACTATCTACATTTGAACAATCAATAAGGCAGGCAGTATTCACATGACTTAGCGTACTGTTTCGAAGTCCTATACAAATCTTGCATTGGTGCCTAGTTTCAGACCATGTCGACATATCAATCAGGTGATTGAAAAACAAGTGCAATATGACCAAAGCTTATATATAGAGTTTTAGTATTACGAGGAGCATTTGGTTTGGTGGAAGCCCCAACAGTCATGCAGGCATAAAGGAATCAGAGGGCGTGACCGAACTGTGTACAAAAAATGTTGGAAGCAATCTGCAGCGTCTCTACAGCCACCACAGTCCTGCATAATGGAACCTGTCAAATTGCAATAAAAACACGTGTAGGTCGAGAATAAATCTCTCCGATGACATTCACCACGTCTCCACAGGAGGTTTGGGAAGTCCTGGAAGGCGCACTCTAAGGCACTAGAGTTAAGTGAAGAATGCATCAATAACGTACCATTCGCTCTTGACATTATCTTGCTGTGAAACTTAGGGGAAAATGACAAATAACTATTAGGGCAAAACATTCGATTGCTCGTGAAAACGTAAAAGTTCCTGGAATTATAGACTGGAAGTAACATGACGAGCAACTGCGCACAAAATGACAGGCTTTGCGCCAACGACGAAAAATATTTCTAAATAAATTGTATTCAAACTTTCGTCCTTATATACCTGCACAGCCTTTCTGTAAGACCATGTTACCATCCCAAAGAAAAAAGAGTAATGAGAATGGAGGTAAAACTGTCTCGCATACAGCTAATCGCACAGCTAATCTCCTGAACTCTAAGACGAACATGACTGCCAGCTGTACGGGTACAAAGTGGAAGTGTGATGAATTTTTAAAGTGGACATGCTTACAACAAATCATCTGCATCATTTATTAAAGAGAGGATGATAAAAAGTGAATACATACCGCTGTCTTGGGCCACGCTGCTTACAACAACACTGAGAAAAACCATGAGCATTTTCAACCGCAATTTCATGCTGTTACGCATATGTGAAATTCTCCGCCCCTGAAATCCTTCAAATTTTCTTGAGTCAATTCGAGCAAAGCGTCCGCACACTAACTCCCACGCAGAGGAGTTTGTCACGCGTTTTGTGCACTTTCTAGCAGCAGAAACTTCAGATATTCAAGCTCGTCATATGATGTTTTATGACAGCGCTATAACCATGGGAGCTGTGGTGAGCATATTGCGTAACATAGTGAAAAGCACATCACGCCATTCAGTCCGACTGTCGGGCTGTCGTCTTATTATGACAGGACAAGCGCTTTAGCAGAGAGAGCCACTAACACCCAGAGATAGCCCACTAATGACACCTACGCCAGTATTTCTTTTTTCGCTTGAGATTAGGCCGCACTCAGCTCTCAGGCTTCTGCCTTTGCCTGCGCCTATTCTTCGGAAATAAAAATATTTTTTTGTCCTTCTGTGATAAAAAGGCTTATTTTTTTTTGGTGATGTCATCGCTGTGTTAGCGCCTGCAGACATATTCACACAATTAGTCTGCCAATAGTTTTATATGTAGTTAAGGATGAGCTCAATTCGTTAGACAAAGCATATCATTTCTGTAACGATACCGATTTCTAGTGAAGGTGCTATGAAAGTCCAAAACCTATCCGTCTTCGCAAACAAAGCAATTACAGTCAGACCAAAATATACTTTCTTGTATCTAAAGCGATATTCTGCGGAATAATGAAAAGAATCCCTGTAATGAACTTTTTCACTGTGTTGACATTAAGGCAGCTGTTTATGTGTGAAAGTTGCAGGCAGTCACAATTTAAGGCATCCCGTTTTTAACGACGGAGCTGATTAAGCTATTCGTAATTTGACTGAATTGGAAATGGATAATGATCATTATGAACCGGCACGTGCTCTCTTCCTCCTTTTCTTTATAGTCGTCGTCTTCTTGATCTTCTGCTTCGCTCCTAGAACATGTCCAGCAATTTTTCCAGCGCGATAACCCGGTGGCCATGAACGCGAGTAGAGAGGAAGAAAAATAGTAAGAGAGGGAGGGAGAAAGAAAGAACGATGGTAGGAAACGGAAACAGCAAAATTCTTGGCGAAAACAATTTATTGGCGATGTGACATTCGATCCCGGGTTTTCACGATGCGAAGGCGAGCATGGTAACCACTTGGCTATCCAGGCACGCTAGCAGAGGATAGCATATCTCATAAAGTTAAGCGCCGCACTGAAATGACGATGACGGGACGGGGAGATAAAGCAGGTCCGGCAAATTCGCACCATGAAATGCACAGTTGCCGAATGTACCCTTTATTCACGTGGTCTTTTACAGGCTGCAAAAATCAAACGAAATGAATATGAATGGTGAGTAGCGTTTGGGAAGAAACAATGTTTATGTCACAATCTATTATATACAAACCAGTGCATCAGTGATAATATACCAACGAGTAGATCACGTAACTGTCTGGCTTTTTTTTCCGTCCATCATGGGATCTCAGCTAAATACTTAGTGTTCAGGGGATCATCGAAGCTATCGGTGTAAGATGAGCATATCTTGTTCCCAAAAGCTATGCATCATCTCGCCGAATTTCAAGTGTTGCTGAGCATTGAATTTATAGCACGACTCAGGGTGGTAGAGAAGGGGTGTCTTTGAAAGAAACTGGCGTAATGTCACTTAACCAGAAATGCAAAATGTTGAGCTTTATCTATAATGTCCGCATTTTTCATCGATTTTTGAGTTCTGGGTGTCGTTAATCCGTACTGTACAATTTCGTCATTGTACTACCAGTCCTTGAAGAGAATGTTCCTGAAGTAACAAATGGTTGCCAAATTAGCGAAAACATCGCCTACAATCACAACCATCAAGCCGAATCTAGATAAAAGCTAGCCCTTACCAGGCAGTACTAATAAACGTGGTATTAAAGTTCGGTCAGAAATAATTCTTAATAAATAGCGTCAGAACCAGTTCGAGAAAGTGGGCCGGGAGATGCATATGCAAGGTTAGGTCCTTGTAAAGTACGTATATGTAGCTGCTATTTGTTACCGTTTCGAAGTACCTGTGACGAAAAATGGAACATAAATGATGGGCGTCGTGAAGTATGTCTGTTGAAAATGCGCAGGTTGGTTGCCACGAAGCGGTCGTGCTACAATACCAGCGCTTGATGTTCATTAGGGAGGCTCTAAAGAGCAATAAAAATGCGGTAACACACTGTATTCTAAGAAGAGCTGATATACATCGAAGAAGCGCAGGTTAGTAGTAGCCGCAACTGCATGCTAGCTCGTATAATTTGTTGACGTTACCTTCAAAGCTCGTCTGTGATACTGCATCGTTTTATGGCCCTGAGAGTGTCTCGAGCACTGGGATAGTAGCCCACGCTACTCAATTTATGGTTTCACTTGAAAGAATGTTACAACGTTTACTGCGTACACATCTTCAGTATTTACTCTTTTTTTCTTGTTATGAATCAGCCTAGTGCGAATACGTCAGATGAATGCTTCCCAATACGCGGGTTAGAGCAGATATTTTATTCAGTATTACAGCGCGTTCAACATCACACTGGATCTTGCCTTGATGACCAGCATATTTTGTGCAGCATACTGAGCATGATTGGCATTTCAACCATGCTCCGGCTAACTCGCAATTTAAAGTGCTCATAAGAGAAGAGTAATCGTCTGTACGGTAGCCAACCATAACAGTAGGGTGCACACTTCGACGACGAACGCCGTTCCCAATCCAAGCGCTGGGGATGAACCACTACAGTTCGTCATCATCGATACACGGGGAAACAGTGCTCAAACGAGAAGAAATCTACGCTGAGTTCAGCAGAGATGTCTGTCCCGAATGAAAGGTAGGGATGATAATGTACACATATTGGATACCAGAGCTCGGAAGCCGGATTATTTTAGAAAGAAAGCTTGTGTGTGCAATGTTCCCGGATAGACATCAGTGTGTTCTAAGTTTCACCTACAGCTGTCATTTAACTGAATCCAAGAGGGTTGTTCCCGTTCCTTTCTTTCCTGATCATACGGCGCGTTGCCCTCACGGAATTTGTAAATATCGCTCTATTATAGGGTCTCTGTCAAACAATTGAGATATTAAGGCAGCTTCGCCCTAGTGGTGCCAAGCGTGAAGGAAGTGCGGAGCTGGACAGCCTTCGTTGGTTCTCTTCGATTTTCTCTATCTTTCCTCCTTTTTAACACGATAGCGTTAAAGATCTCGTTTCGCAGAAATTCCGGCGTCGGCGTCGTTGCTTGCGAGCGAAAAATCATCATCTTGTCCATGACCAAAAAACCAAGAAAGATGCAAATAAAATAAATAATAAAAATTTCTGGGTTCGAGTGAGGTCGAACCCACGTCGTCTGCGTGGCAAGCAGGTGTTCTACCACACAGCCACGCCTATGCTTGGAAATGCAGTGAAAATAACTTCCTATGCTTGGAAATCAAGTGAAGAAAATTTGGTCTTGTATACATGCGTCACAATACAACGTGTAATATTCGCAGTAATATTGCGTGGTACAAGCGTACATTGCCATCGGGCGTCAGCATATGTAATTATCACAACGACATCGTGGTTTAAAACCGGCCACCGATTACAAAAGTAGACACGTTACCGCGCGTATTTCCTTAGACCACGTAGTGGGGGGCATAGCAAGTTCGAAAACATTTCATGCGCATAATTGCTCGTGATTTAAAGCATGCTACCCATTACATAGTACGCACTAAGTGGGTGAAGTACGCTCTAGGGACAGGATATCGCTATGGCGTTCAGCTCTTAAAAGCGAAGCTTAAGCGTCCCCCCAATTTTTTTTCTTGTTCTCCTTTGCATTTTTTTTCTGTTTTCTTTTCTTTTTTATAGCTGTTCATTTCTATTTTTCGTCGTTTGTTTGTTTGTTTGTTTGTTTGTTTGTTTGTTTGTTTGCTTGTTTGTTTGTTGCATCTATCCTGTGGCACATACCCACTCTGGGGGATTGGCCAAGAAAATGTATTGTATGCTATGGGTGATAGCTATCGTATTGCTTGCTTGCTTCTTGTTTCACTTTTTATACGTGGTTTGTGTTGTGTTTGTGTCGTGTTTGTCTAGCTATAATACTAATCGAACTGATTGAATAACTTCATTGAATACAGTCCTGAAGCTCGGGTTTTTTAGGCCTAGGCGGGCCGCGTAATGTCCGCACTTCATCAAGGCGCTCGAAGATGAAGAGGAAGAATACTTGAAGCGCGCGTTGAAACTGAATTTTGCTGAGTGCATTTAAATATCCTAATTGACCTCGTTCAAAAATTATTACAAGCTTTACTGCAAAAGGAAGGTAATACAGGGCAGACAGAGTGCAAACATAACGAAAACATACGAGTGTTTGGTAGAGAAAGCTGCTCCGGACATAGAATAAAGACTAACGAATGTGGTATAGTTGACTGGAGAAAAGCAGTGTGAAAGTTAGAGAAGACACACACTGGACGAGCGCTTGTTGTGCAAAATGGCGCCCATTCTATTCAACCATAATTAAATTATTGCTTGAGTCATACCATTACTGCATGAAGTGGATGAACTTTTCACGTTTCCTGGTGGTGTTCTGTAGGAGTCAAAAGAATGAATAATTTGTTTGTGGCCGCACTTTACGCATGCACAGTCAAAAGCGATTTAGCCGGTGATATTAGCAATTTTAGAGCCTTTAACACTGCTGGGATATCAAAATTTAATACTTTATTGGTCTAAACAACACGAGTTGTTTACGCTTCAGCCTCGCCAGCGTCAGCTTCGCTGCCTTCTTCTGCAGCGTCATCGGCAGCTGCATCTGGAGCCGCTTCTTCTGCCTCGTCAGCGGCCTGCGAGGGCTGTTCGGCCTCCGCCGTCTCTTCAGCTGGCTGCTGGGCGTCTTGTTCAGGGGCACCTTCGGCGGCTTCTTCAGCGGCTTCTGCAGCAGCTTCTTCAACAACTGCCTGATCGCTCTCCTCCTCAGGCTCCTCAGCAGCCTCTTCAGCGGCTTCTTTCTCTTCCGCGGGCTCTTCTTCAGCGGTTGCTTCAGCAGCGTCCTCTTCAGCGGCGGCTTCTGGACCAGCAGGCTCTTCGGCGGTTTCCTCTTCGGCGACAGGCTCTTGGGCATCGGGCTGTGCGGCATCGGGCTGTTGAGCGTCGGCCTCCTGAGCAGGCTGCTCGTTGGCGGGCTCTTCGGCTGCTTCTTCAGGTGCTCCCGCCTCAGCTTCTTGTGCGGCCTCTTCGACAGGTGCAGCGGGTTCGGCGGCGGGTTCGGCGGCGGGTTCGGCGGCGGGCTGCACTTCGGCAGGTGCAGGAGCAGATTCTTCAGCTGCTGCAGCTTCTTCCTGGGCAGGTGCAGGTGCTGCTTCTTCTGGTGCAGGCTCGGGCGCGGGAGCAGGTGCCGGCTCTGGCGCGGGAGCTGGAGCGGGTTCAGGTGCAGGCGCTGGAGCAGGTGCGGGCTCAGGTGCGGGTGCAGGGGCGGGTGGTGGTGGGGGGTGGTGGCAGCACGGCGATGCACTTGCCGTTCAGGCATTCGCCATTGAATACCTTTTTTGTCTGCAAGAACAGCAACAACGCCATTTAAGGATGAATGATACTCCACGGAAGAACAACGCAGTTGCACAAGGACCGCAGCATTTTTTCTAATCTAAAAGCGAACGCTCGCATGAACACCCGGAAGGAAAGATACGATGACATGAATCAGTCTTGAGGAAAAATTTCACTTTTTAAGCTTTTTTTAGACCGTTAATAGAAACCACCCACGAACTCGTGGCCTAAACGCCATGTCTCTTTCGTCTACCGTGTCGACGAGATCCAAAACCACTATACGCCCGGGGTGGTAATATAACCTGCCTTTCTTTCCATTTTTTTTCGTCTTCTGCGCATATTTTTTCGCTTTTTATCCTCAACTTTCGGGGTTAGAGAAGAGTGAGAAAAGCGTGCATAAACACGCGTCCAAGGAGGCACTCAGTGCCCTGGCGAAGACAAGACTACTTGTCAAAATGATGGCTCCGCCGGCATTTGTTGATCAACAATTCCATCATCGCGTGGCACTACTTGCGGGATTCAGGACAACGAACAGCTTGTTCTTGATAATTGTGAAATATGAACTGATTCCAGAGCCTCCGACACAAATGTCTACGTTAATTCGTTTCACTCAATTTCAGGACAGAAAGCAATATTTTTTCTCGGTTCGCTTAAACAGAGCTGTGAACTGCCCACCTGCCAACGCATTGTTCCGAACACCTTCCTGCGTTCAGAAAAGCTCGTTTCATGTTTAGCACCAGCGCAACTCAATTCTTTAAGCTATTGCTAGAAATGGGCATAAAAATCACTGCGCAACGCTTGGAAAAATGCAAATACAGTCTTACCGAGCATGGTGTTCCGTTGTCTTCAGCTTCAAAGCGAATGGGATATCCTTGGCACAAGTACTTGCATGGGTTCCTTAGCCGTGCGAAGATAAGCTGCAAATAGAAGAAAATTTTCTCAATACTAAGAAGCATCGAAATGATATTTGAAAATGAAATTTTTCAAGAGCGCTTAACATGTACCTCTCTGTTGCGTATATACTTATTGCGTCATAAGGCCCTAACATCAGCTACGATTTTTTGATGGTATTTTATAGCCAATATTAGGGTTATAAGTATTCGTAAGGCAATGAAATAGCCTATTGAAATTAAAACATAGAATTATGAAACTACAGCAATTCATGCTCGAGAATACTTAAAACATTTTTTTTATTTGATGATCACACGCTCTTTTATCATGAAACACGGCCATAAAATTGAAATTCCAAGCAAGCCGCTTTTATTTACAGAGTAGAAGTAACATAGAAATCATCGCCATGATCAGACGATTTTTATTAGCATAGCGTAAATGATGTTCTTTTGAAATGTGTACCAGTTTTTTATATAGTCATCATGTAACATATCTGAAAGAATCAATGATAGTCGCTTACTTAAGGATAGTCGGTATTTCATAGTCGGTAACTCAAGGAGATTCGTTACTTATGAGCATTACTTTGGTCGCGGGGAGATTTTATTTCTCACGTTTCTCTTTTTCGTCAACTCGAAAAAGCCTAGAGCTTTTACCGGAGTTTACACGCTATTATTACTTTGAATTTAAATAACAGGGTATTTTCAAGGAACGTCAGCTTTTCTTCTTTCGCATATATTTGCGGATTCTACACGCAATAAGAGTCTGAAGCTCGCGATGCAAAAGATGTAAGACAATTATTTTTTGCGGATTCAAAATATATGCTTCCCAACAATATTATGAACTAAACACGCCACTTCTTTTTTAGTCTAACTTAGATGTTTAAGGTTAAAATTATGTCGTCTACATGAAATCGTTAATGTAGTGCAACATTTTTGTAGCTCATTGATAAGGATCCCTACTCTGCTAAGAGATAAGGTATACACTCCGACGCATATTTGAATATTTTTTCTCGTTGGTGAAGCTTGAAATATAAATAGGTTTTATGAAACGTAGATGGTAACGCGTGTATGAACCATTGCAAAGAAAGCGCGAATCATGCATGTTTGAATGAAAAAAAAACTGTTTCTCTACATTTTAATAAGGAATGCGGTCGAAAGAGAAAAACAGGTGACTTTTATAATCGGTTATAACGCAAGCATAACTATGCGCTCTGCCCAGAGCCACCGCCGCCTTATGCAAAGGAAATTTGCATAGATGATCCATATACCTGACGTAAAGCAGTTCTGCACCTTGAAGATAGTCTAATCTTTCTATGCGTTCTTGTGTCGCTCGTTTTAGAGAAAAGACACACGCACACAAATGTCTGGACAAGTTTTATCACGGATTCAGTCCTCAACGAAACATATTTTCGTCAGCAAAACAAACTTATATTTTACAATATGGCCCATGTTTACATACGGATAAAGTATTCGCGCTTTGAACGATAACCAGCTTGTACGACTGAATGACAGCGCTCCCTGACAAAACCGCTTGGGGTTTTGCGGGGGGGGGGGGGGGGGGCTTGTATTTATTCTTAAGTTACCACCGACTATAGCAGAGCATTAATTGTAATTAGGCGGTATGCAGACGAAAGGAATCAAGTTTTCTTACAAAGCCGTAGTTGGTAGCCTCCGGGCACTTGGGAAGAGCCAAGCCTGGTGATGCCGCGCCCAAAGGAACGGCTGAAGAAATGAAACGAAAGCAAATGTTTGATGTCCAATAATCTCGAAGTAAGCACTTGTAAAGTAATACAATACAGTAAATAAAATAGATAGGGAAACTAGTTTGTTCCTAATGATTACGATGTCGATATGCCTCCGCAGCAAAAGGCGGCAAAAAAGTGCTTGTATATTTCACTCATCGAAGAGTGGGAGTTTTGAGCCAAACTGCGTGCTAGCTTGCAAAATTTACAGCAAATACAAAAATATTGTAACTCTCACTTTGTTATGATTAGATGAGGTCATTTGATGAAAAGATAAGCATCTCATCCTTGTTGAAATATACTCTCTCCTAATATATTAAGAAGAACATGTTTCAGGAAAAGGAACTGCAGAAAACACTAATTGAGACTACCGAATAAGTTAACGCCTACAAGAATTCTAATGATATATCACAGCTTTCTTGATTGTTTGAGAAATGTAAGCTGCTTCCACTCACCCGTAACTTGCACCGCCATGTAGACCATGACGGCGCTGAGACACAGGATTCTTGCGTTCACGATCATCTTGCTTCTCTGGTGGTACTCCTCTGTGCTTGTCAGTTTCAAACGTTTCTCTTGACTTCACTGTGTACCGATCGAGGTGCGTGGGTTCTTTTATGCGCCTAGCTCTTCCCTTTACAGCAATCTCGCAAACCGAGACACGCTCGAGTGCGATTGGCTACCGAGCTTACGTGGGTGACGTCAGGTTTATGGAGAGTTCCGTTCAGATCCCTCCCCTTAGATGGACGCCGCGGTAGAGCGCATTGACGTCTCTGAGAAAGGGCCCTGTGCCGACACCTCTGGAGATAAGCGTCTCGGTGACCCCTGCAAATAGTGACGTCATATCGTGGACAAACTACCATAAACATTTATTACGCGAAGTCGCTGCTGGTCCCACGGCGGTTCAGAGCGACGAGACGGGCAATTATTGTTTGTATCGCCGTTATCTCTTAAACAGCGGGCTTACTGTAAACGTCAGAGAGAGAGCCTTGGTGGTCCTATTTTGGCGTCGTTGCAGTGCCTAGTTTTGATAGTGGCCTCATTGGCTCAGGTAGCTTCATGTATGACGAAAAAAGAGCATCGTGTTCTCGCTTGTGGTAAAAAATTTCAGAAGAAAGTCTGATTTCTTCTGGCTGCTAAGTACTGCTATCTTGACTGACTGAAGGTGACAATTTTACGCCTGCAGATTGTTCCCGGATGTGGCTTCTGGTGCGACAGGATGTAGATAACAGCGTCTACGCCGCTAGACTAATCACGGACGCAAGGCGCTTTGACATCCGACAGCTGATGTATACACACAGGTCCAGGTAAAGGCAAAACAGAAACAAAATATTTGCCGGGCACAACTTAACAACCCTGAAATAATAAGCGCCGGCATGACCCATTCCCCATAACTTCTTTAGCGTATCATATACGTGTAGCAGTCCACAGCATATAGTATGTCAATCCGGTTCATTTGGGAATGTAAAAGTTCCACGGTACATTATGCATTCGATGAAACCGACGAAGGCGACCACAACGTTTGTCTTCTGAGTCAATTTTATGGGCCTTGCCTCACCTCCCCTCCCCTTATACTTTCTGCTCCTCCAGTGGTGTTGCACTGCTTTCGCGATCGGCCGAGCGGTCAACAAGTGACGATGTCATACGATGACGTCACGTCGTATGATGATGTCATGCATTGACGCCACACATTTTGGGCGACTTGAGATGGCGTGAGAACGTCACAAATGACGTCATGATAAGTCATTTGTGACCTTGTGACTTTTTGGAGCATTTCACGTTGACGCCTATGGTGCTGACAGAGAAATTTGCTTTACATGGGGCATCTGAAGATTTCTCCTTACTAATGCTGCATTGCGCGATGGTTTGCACGAAAATTGCACCGTCTCGTGAAAGTACTCTTCCAGCTGGCTTTTTTAGTGAAATGCAGGTTCAAGTATCGTACTAGGGATAAGTAGTATTACCAATTATTACATTGAACTACAGATATAGAGATTAAAAAGCGCAGATTATTACTGAATCTCATAGGTATCCTGCTAAATGTGGAATGGTTAATAAAAAGAGCTTTTAAACCCGTATTGGTGATCATGAGTTCACCTAGGAATTCAGTACGTTTTTACAAACTGTTTGCTAAATTGTAGTGAACTTTTCGCGTTATTTATTGATTATACTAGTCTTGATTTCATCGCGAGCGCTGATGGACCACCAGAAGATGAAGAAGCGCCAGCAAGCACGAGGGGAGAAAACCGGGGTAGCTGGACTAGTAGCAAGGTCTTAATGGCCTCAGTCAGTGTAAATAAAAGCCTTTTTTAACTACCTCGACGGAATCGAGTTCCTCTGCGGCTGCTCTACGCCATATATCCCACACATTTTGGTGCCGATCAACCCGGGATAGACCTACCGACGGCTGCGAATTGCCTGGAACCAAGTGAATGCGCAACTAAGAAGGAAATCGCAAAGAAATCGGAACCAAGGAAGACATCAGCGGTTGATGGTCAAGAAGAGGCACGCTCCCCTGGCTGTACCACACCAAGTAAAACATCTCAAGATCATGATGCGACTGCGCTTGCTCGGACGCGATCTACCGTCTCGGAAGAAAAGACCCACATGGAGAGGGCATTGTACGTTAACCGCGAACGGCCCATCCACGAGGAGGACGCTGCACCACGTCAAGCTGTTGAAGTTCTTAGCAACATGGAGCACGCAGCATGGCTAGAAGCCAAGATAGCCGAGTTACGATCAAAGTTGCGTGAGGGGAAAATGGAGCGCGAACGGGAACGCAGCGATAATAGGACCAAGCTAAGAGAAATTCAACGCCTGCTTTCCGAGGAGCGACGACAACGTGAGAAATTGGAAGCTAAACTTGAAGAAGTCATGCGGAAAGCTGCTCAGGCAGACTTCATGAAGGATTACGAGACCAAAAAGTTGAATGAGGTGCGGAAGCAGCGGCTTGCAGCAGACGAGAAGCTACGGCAGACGTCCCATTTGGTGCCCAAGATGCAGCAGAAGTTGGTTGAGGAACGATACCATGCTGAATCGGTGGAAGGAAAGAAGCAGCCGGGACATATGGACGCAGGTCTGAATCAGCAGACGATCCGATGTGATACGCGATTGGCTAGCCTGGAGAGCCGTCTACAGGAGGCGACCTAGACAGTGGGAACCAGCGAGAGATTGCGCATGAAACACCATGCGGTCGTCCAGAGCCTGCGAGAGCGTTTTGTGCCGCTCACCGAAGATGCGTCCGGCGCTTATACTGTTGGTATCGATGCCAAGACGGCAGAACTCCCTCACCCGGATGACAAAATAGACGGGAAGGCTTTGCTGGACTGGTTTGCCAAAGAGCTCCTGAGGGCGGTGGAGTCGAAACATAGGACTGAGAGGTCTGCTGACCTGATCGACTTGTTCCGCAAGCTGGCGGAAAATGTCCTCAGTCTGCATGCCAAGTGCAGAGAGCACCTTCGCGAAATGAAAAGTGAGTTCGAGGAACAGTAGAAGACTCGTGATGACAAGGCAAAGCAACATCGACAACAACGGAATCTCGCAGAGATAATTCAGTTCAGAAGTTCGGGTGATAACGTCCGTTCATTCGCGGTCAGACGACACAAGGAGGCGTTATCGTAACAAGGCTTGCCCGGAAGTTATAGCACCTGGAACTGCGTGACTAACTTCACTGCGCGGCCGGGAATGTTGATTCCATCGCGAGCGCTGGCGGACCACCAGAAGATGAAGAAGAAGCGCCAGCAAGCACGAGGGGAGAAAACGGGGTAGCTGGACTAGTAGCAAGGTCTTAATGGCCTCAGTCAGTGTAAATAAAAGCCTTTTTTAACTACCTCGACGGAATCGAGTTCCTCTACTCTACGCCATATATCCCACACACCAGTTGGTTAGAATCATGAATCGCGGCGAGTGGAGAGCGTGAGCCCCGTGCTCAGCAGTAACTTTGGAAGCTGTCTCCGCGATTCTCACTTTTTCGTCTTTTTTTTTTTCAGCGAAACTGATAGAAACAAAGAAACAGAAATAAAGGAAAGAGCAGTGTAGCCACTTGATCCCGAAACCATTTCAGGTTCACAATGTATTTTCCTTTTCAAAATAATTCTTAGGAGCTGGTCGCACTATAATGAAGTGAACAAAATGTTTAGCTTATTTGTGTCACCAGCAAGCTGTCGAAGAAAGTATCTGTATTCAAAACCGCTTTTCTAGTCATACCAACCTCAGGATGTTACATTGCATGCCAGGTTAAGATGTTGGTCCGATGTGCTGGGTAACAAGCATTCTATATTTCGAATGCGCTTTGGGATTGCTTCTCGTTGTTCATGACATAGAACGCTCAATACCAAGTTACAGCCAGCTTTCACCGCAACAGGCAATGGGAATTGAAAAATTACTTTCGATACTGCTCCGCGTGCATGTGGATATGCATGTCATAAATAATTGACGGCATCCCTAACAAAAAAACTTACAAACTGAGATAAGTTACTGTCAAATATACTTCAGGTATCGGAAAGGGAAATCGAGAACCATCCCTTTGTATGACTAAGCCACGAGGAAATCCATGCGGATCTCTCAGAAAGAAATCTGAGCTATCCGCATGGATTTTCTTGTGGCTTTGTGCTACAATCGGGTACATTATACATGAGAATTTGTACACGATGATTGAGAAGTAAACACGGGAGTGTAATGTTCTAGTAGAGGTTAAATGAGAAACATGCCACATTTAAAGTTCACCGCAATAATCAAAAACAACTTCCTATCCAGAGAGACGACACATGTGCAGCCGTGTCGTTCACCTCGTTCAAAGGCATTTGCGTAGGATCGCACCAAGAGTCACGCAATGTGAGTTGCGTAAAGGACGACTATTAGAAGGAGTTCGGCCAGGACTAATAATCATCAACTGTATCTGGAGGAGCGTTAGGTGACAATGGCCTCATGTCGCGTATAAATACTTCACGTTTGCAACTACGCAATTTCACGTGTTATAGGAAGACGGCAAGTTGGGCCAGCTTGGTTGGAATTCATCTTGAACTTGATGACACAGCAACTCTAGACAACGACAAACAGAAGGAAACGAGCACCACGGCACTAACTCTCTCTGATGATGAGTTGAGAATCAACAGCGTGTTGTTCGTTACCTTCCATTTGTTCTTGTCTAGTGTTGTGCTGTCCCCAAGCTTAAAAAAACCAAGTGCTGTGATGCTTGCGCGAAAAGCAGCAACACATGCAACACCGTGCGAATTCAGTATTGAGCTGGTCATTTACAGCTTCCCACTATTAAAAAGACATTTATGGGCACCAGTGGCACGTCTAGCATGGACAGTTTTATAGCCGCAATAGAAGTGTACAGGCTCGCCCACATTTACGGTAGCTTGGCTCGGCGTGGCCTCGCATTGCAGCAGCGCAGACGCACAAGGACCGACTGGAGGTAGTTAGAGCCGTCTGCTACAGCGCTGGAGCGCTCCGGTCATTCTCGCTTTAGGAAACGAACAGCGGCGCACTTCGTGTCGATGTGCGGCCACGCCGTTTGAAGTAGAGCTACGCGGAGCCGTGTTAACCCTAAGAATGGACGAGGCTGTGCATATCACCATGGCTTTTGTTTGCCATGGTCATGGTTTGTCTGTTATTAGATGCGAAGCAGCTTAAGGCAGAGTTTAATCCGGTGGTGGGGGGTGGTGGAGGTGTGCGTCCTGACCACCCTTACTGCGCATGCGCCAACCCTCTCCACACACCTCCTCTCCTACGCTCCCCCTCTCTCTCCTCTAGGCATCCCTCCCCGCGGTGACCATACCCCCCACTGCGCATGCGCATCCCCTCCCCCCTTTCTCTCCTCTCCTACGCTCTCCCCTCTCTCGCCTCGCAACGCCGACGCAGGCAGCGTCTGCTAGCGACTTTCTTGATTGAAAAAATCGACTGCTCGCGCTGCACAATCGTTGACTGGCCCCCCCCCCCCCCCATGTATATGGGCACTGGATCTTGACCTGCAAGGTAGTGCCGGTGGGAGATTTCTCCTGTGCGTTGTTGAACAATAAAAATTCGCAGCGTGCGCGTTAACTAAAAGCGGACTGCGCGTATCTGTGTCCAATTTGAGTCTTCTGTCTCTCATTGCCCATTAGCAGCGATTGGCATGTTCCAGTAGGAAACACCGGTCCATCACTCCGTGCTTTGCGCCTCCCCAGGTTTCTCTCTTGTGCAACGCCGCGATGAGCGCCAGCGTCAACGCCGCCGCCAGTGTAAGCGTTAGCGCCCGCTGCTTCGCATCTACACATGGTTCCCTTTAGCGGCAGATGGTGTAATTTTTTTAAATGACAAAAAACCATTAGCATCACGCCGCATATTCGTAACTTATCGTTCGTATCACAAATCAGACACCACTGAACTTCAGTAAAGGCGTCACATTGAGCCGCTACTTTCTGTGTTCACTACTTCCATTAAGCCTGCTCAAGGGGTAAGTGGGGACGTGGCATGTCACTTGAGAGGGCACCTCAGAGGGCCCTGGTATAAGTGACAACTTGGCGCCCCGCTTGTAAACTCTACGTGCCGCACACGGCTACAGAATTTGGCTGAACTTTTCACAACAGTGTAGCTGTCCATAGAATGCGTTTTTTTTACCAACCCTAAGGGGGGGGTTAAGTACGCCTTCAACACCTGCAATTAAATTATCCCCTCCTTGCTTCATTGTTGTTGTCGAAGCGCCAGACAAAGCAAACTTAACCAAGGAATTAAATGTATATTTCTTGCATTTAAAATGGTACTTCAGATAGACCTCGGAAGCCTTCTTGTCGGCCTGGAGATGACTGGTAACCAGTATGTCGAGCTCTCAATTTGCATTGGCATAAGTTTGTTTTTATTTAATACGCATCAGTGGAAAAAAAAGAAACATGTGTGCTTCTCTGTTTCAAATTGAACAAACAAAGCAGAAGTCTGGGAGATTAAAATGTCAAAGTCGAGTTCTGCCTGTAAGCCAGTGCAAAATCAGTGGTCCGCCAATGAAGTAGAGATTTGATATGAGGCGAAAATTATTACATCAAGTCAAAGCTCTCCTGTTCTATTATGAAATTATCGTCTTCATATTTCATTATAGAAAGGCGTGAAGATCAGTGCAATGCAGCTGGCCGCGGCACGCGCGAGTTTCATGACCAACGCTTAAGCGGTATCGTAGTTTCTGAAGTTACCTTTACTTCGTAGTGCTCTCCTTATTATGACCAATTTAGATAAACAGATAAGAGAAATAGAAATTCTGCTACTTTTCTAGACATCTTACTAAAGGTTCGTCCTCTACAAGAGTATAGGTGATAACAGATCTCAGCCACAACCTATTACGAAGGCTTGAAGAACGGAGCGGTAACTGAGTTCAAGCTGGGAGCAGTGACACGAGCTGAAATAAGCTGAGACTTCAGCGTTACTTTGCAAATGTCCGTGTGAGCAACAGCTAACATAATGATGACACACTGGAGGGAGTTCGAATAGTGTTATTCAACAAGTTTCACTTGAATTGCTGTGTTGTCGAAATACTCTGAAATGTGGCTGTCTTCCATTGCAGATCTTTCTCGAGCATTCATATTTTATTCAAAAAAGGTTCTCTAAGTAGTAAACCACAATACACCCTTAAGGAGGTTTTTAACGGTGTCTGTTAGGAACACACTTGCACCCAATGAAAATGGCATTTTCACGAATCAAAACCCCCCTATCATGCGGGGTTGCCAATAGTATCAACACCCATATCGCTGAAAAACATTGAAAAATAAAGGCAACCCGTGAGAGAACATCCAATTGCAGATTACATCAGCATAGAAAGCCAGCCATACGCTACGCACACGCACAACTGTAAAACACATTTGTAAAACAAAATTGTAAAACACAGCATGTAACAAGCGCTCGCACTACACAGCATTACACTGATCATACGGTATGGATCATATGGATCATACGGTGTCTTCCGCCGCCGTTCAGTGACACTGCGGATATTCCTGTTCTGCATAATTAAACAATAGACGCTTACAGACTACGCGTAAATTTATCGTGTGCTTATAGACAGCCCTAAAACACAGAGATCTGTTCATCTAAGCACGCCTAATATTCAATGTCTCTTTCATTAGCGAGTTCAAATTATCAGCTGGCACTCTACCGTACGGATGGCCGGTGTTTCGATAACCGATACCACCCTTAGTTCCCAAAAAGGTGTTTTAGTAAAAAAAATTAACCCTCACGCAAACCAAAAGGCTATTTGGGGCAGCGAAACAACCTTACGCCCACATTTTCGCAAATTCCTGTTCGGCAAAACCATGTTTGTTTGAAATACCTTTAAGGAAGCAACGCTGTTTAGAGTGCACAATATGTTGCGTTGCCAAAAAAAACTCCAAAATGTTGCCGTCTTTGGTTACACATCTTCTGAATTCATTTCCTTACATTGAACAGCAAGCATAAAAGCATTTTAAAGCTACTAAAATTATTTTTGAAAATCATTTGCTTGTACATATATGTTTCTTTCGGTAATATACTTACCAGTTTCTGAGACCGTGCCAAAACTGTGTTTAGAAATGTAAGTACAAAATTAAAACATTTACTCTATGTGTGCTATTAATAGCGGAACAGTTAAAGCTTGCCGAAGCCCCGGTTCGCCTGGACAAGACTATCATTATCATGAAGTCCTCGCGCTCTCTTCGGCCACTTCTTGTTCTGCTTCTCTCCGCGAACACGTGAGCCCGACACACCCTCTCTCCCGCTGCGCTTATTTGTCCGGCGTGGGATGCAATAACTCACGTAGGCGAGAGAACAAGTACAGAGAAAGAGACAGATAGCAAGAGAGAGGCACAAAATAGAGATAGAAAAACAGACAGAAAGACAGAAAGAGAAAGAGATAGAGAGAAGGAAATATAGAGGCAGAGAGAAAGAAAGAAAGAAAGAAAGAAAGGAAAAAAAGAAAGAAAGAAAGACAGAAATACAGTGACATAGAGAAAGAAAGAAATCGATAGAGGGAGAAATAAAGAAATTCAAAGAAACAGACAAGAGATAGAAAAACAGAAAGAAAGAGAGACGAAATTAAAAAAAAAACCACCCAGCGCCGCTGTTGGTTCCAGCCTTGCGCCAACTACGACAGATGTGCTAATTATTTTTACAGCACATCTGATAGGGCAGAGGTCTGTCGTGTGTCGTTGATGGAATGTCACCATCATCATGAACCGGAACGCACTCAATCACCACCCAAGCACTCGGTACAGATGGTTAGCAAGAAAAACTGCAACGTGTTGCCCCGAATGAGTTGTTCGCCACCTGCTTGTTCCCTTGCTCACTTTTGGTATATCATTATGGTGAGAAGTGGAATTTGCCCAACTCCTGTGGCACAAACGCGCAATGGGAGTTCCATAGCAGAGGTTTTATGGTCGAGGTTGGCCAACAGACACAGAGAGAGAGAGAGAGATAGAATGAAAGCGACTAAAGAAGATACAGAGACCAAGCGTAGCCGTATGTCGTATAATTGATCAAGAGGTTAGAAAGAGACAGCTAAGAGTAAAAACTTAGCCAACTGAGGATGAGATATGTGCCCACCAGCTCTGCCGTGACGCAGCCTTGCGCGACTTATTCCAAACTGGGCTAATCTTTTTTTTTTTTTTGAGGAAACATCTCTGTTTTATTTTGTTACTATTTTTGCTGGACCGTCCCTAAATGTATGACGCATGTGCTAGCAAGTCTTGATTCTTTTCATTCTCGCTGGAAGTAGTAATGTTCCATATTACAGTTATTAATGAGAACTAACACACAATGATGTCATGGAAAGAATAGGGGATATTATTAGCAGTAACTGTAATGTAAATGTGAAGAAAGAGAAGTGGACGAAAAGATAACTTGCCCGCTGGCAGGGGCCGAGCCTGCGACCTTCTCATTGTTTCTTAGTTCTTATTCATACTGTCTAATACAAAAAAGCGAGCCCTTAAAATTTGCTGCATCTCAGTTGTGGCAGTTAAACCAATGTCACCATTTCTACAGACGAAGACATCCTGACTGCCGACATGCCCACTGAATGGGTCGGTGCCCAACAATGGCGCTCTTAACTGCCTCTCAGGTCTGTGTGTAAAACAGCCCACCTTCAGAACCGGGAACACGGAGAGCGTAAAAAAGAGCCACTGTTATCTTTGTTTACCTCTAGAGGCTGCCAGCTTTACCCAGAGCACCATTACTGCTTCTTTTGTGTGTTCGAGTTTTTCCGGCGCCGTGTTTTTCTATCGTGGCGATGGTATAACTTACGCACGCGCTTGATAGGCCTGCAGTTTACGCGCGATTCACGAAAGTAAATCGATAGTTTTAGAACATCGCTGCACGAGGGTGAACTTACTTTAAACCCTGAGCCAACTTTTTGCGATGCATCATGCGCCCTCTGTTGTCAAAATATGAACTGTGAACAGATACTGAGCGCGGTACATGAAGTTCGTTCTTCGATGACATCTTTCTTGGTGCAGTTGTGAACTTCGGAGCTGATAAAGATAGGACTATTTGGAAGAAAAAGTGAGAGTTCTGTGTCTATCTGTATTTATTTTCTGAAGTTCTTGGTTTGACGTAAGTTGATTGTTTTCGTTATACTGGTTTCACATGTGCAAAACACCTTTCTGATATGTTACAACTTCCCCCCCCCCCCCCTTTTTTTTTAAACCATCATGAGCGCCATTGCACCGCATTTGATGCAATCGCAGTACAAAGCTTTCTTTCATTGTCGTTAAATTAATCTCGCCTTCCGTTTCCAATAGGAGTTGAGAGGAAAATTGCAAGAATTTCTAGAAAAAGGCATCGCAAAAGCGGAATGCTTGCAAATTCTATATTTCTTTATTGTCCTGCCACAACGACGACCTTTCTACGCACCGGAGGAATGGCCGAACGCCCTGAATTACAATAGACTGACCACGCCGCAAGCGGAAAAGGGCTGCGTTCCCATGGAAAGAATAATGGCCCCAAGCGCTCCGGCTTGCGATGACGTGTGCTCGCAGGCAGACTGCTTGAAGACGTTGACAACCTTCCCAGTACACTGTAGGGGATCGAAGACAAATTACTAAGCGATATTTGAGCCCGTGCGGTCGTGAAGATGGGCAGTTTGGACCTGCCGGCTTTGTCAAGTAGGTGGAGTTTGTTCCGCTATTACAGCTACATCTTAGAAGCTTGAATTTGTTACTGTAACACTATGGTACACTGTAAACCACTTTTCACTCTTAAGGGGGTTTCAAGCAGGCAAAACACTCTTTTGCCTAACCAACTTTTGAAAAATTAAGGTGTAAGGGTGTTTTCCTTCCCTAAATAGCCCTTAAGTGGTGATGTTCTACCTAAAACACCCTTAGGGGGTAAGGGTTTTTTGGGTTACCGAAACACCCATGGCCCATACAACAGCGTACCACATGGTAACTGGGACTCGCTGATTAAAGAGTCGCTGGACATTAGTCGAGTTTAGATGAAAAGATATGTCTCTTGTAGGGGCATCTACAAGCTTAGCATAAATTTACGCCTATTCTCCTAACTTTTAGTGCTCACTTATAGGGAATAGGAATATCCCCACCGGCACTGAACGGCGGCTTAAGATACTATGGCTATATATACCAGATGGTCACTTTAAGTCTGTTTAGACCGTCGTAGAGTCCATGGGATATCTTACAATGCGCTCTATTGTGTGTATGGTCTGGCGCGCGCGTGTGCCTTCTATACTGATGTCAACTGCGATTGCACGTTCCCTGACTGGTAAATGTTATTTTTCACGTTTTTTTAGTGATAGGGGTGTTTAGGCCATTGCATACACAGCATGATATGGGTGTTTTGATACTTGAAAACACCCTTTTCCTAGGGTGTAAGGGCGTTGGTTATAGACACGGCAAAACCCCCTTAAGGGTGTAAACTGGTTTACTGTGTATCGATATTGTCATGCTGCCATGCGGTAAATGTCCGACACCGGCTAAGTGAGCTCGACATCGTTAGGGGTTTAGCTACGTACGCTACTCTTGTGACATTACTGCAATATACTTCCCACGCACCGCTAGATCTCGGGAAAATCCTTGGACCAACTTCTTCTCCTTCCCAGCAACGTCAGATTTTGAAATTTTTGTTAAAGTTCCTAGAGGAAGTCAACTTAATTGATCAACTGTAATGCGACTTACATCACAACGATTACGTTGTGACATGTAGTACACACCATGATCATAATATTTACTTTTTTGCCCCGTTTCTTTTCCTGCTGTTCTTCTTCAAGTCCCTTCTGTCTTCAAACCCTTCCCCTGTGCAGAAAAGCATGTAGGCGCCTCTTTCGGCACCTCTTTCGCCTAGTCTTTAGGCGCCTCTTTCGGACCTGTCGGCACCTCTTTCGCCTAGTCACGCAACACCCTTCCCATTCACTAATTT
>JALIZH010006397.1:0-28678 GCA_030522465.1 Rhipicephalus appendiculatus | reverse complement strand
GCCGGGAGTTCTCCGTTCGCTAGCCGCAGTGGGGGGCTCCGCGATCGGATCTCCCCTCGTGCATTGGGGCACGGGGGTCCCGTTCTCGTTCGCCCTGCAGGGCAAAGGGGCACGCCCGGGCGTACGAGTACGGGTCGAGAGCGCGGTCCGACACAGCGGGCGCGTCTCGTTGTTCTCTCGCGGCCGAGGCCGCCTCGTGACTCAGGGGACCACGGGGTGACAAGTCGCCACCAGCCCACGCACAACGAGGCTCGAGAGAAGCGGACGGCGGTGGCGGCGGGCGGTAGGCTCTCGCCGCCAGTATGTCGCCCTGAATACGCTTCGCATCGGAGGCCAGCTCGTTCAGGTTACGATAACGGGCGCTCCGAAGGTAAGCGGCGAAGGTTGGATGAGCCTGGCGAATGGCTCGCTCCACCTTCTCAGCGTCTGATGCCGTAGGGTCGGCAAGGAGGTAGAGCTCCTGCAAAGCCCGGACGTACTCGAGAAGAGATTCGTCGGGATGTTGCGTTCGAAGCTCTAGCTCGCGACGCATGCGGCGCTCATAGTCAGGCGGAAGGAATTCGCTACGGAATAGCGCACTAAACTCCTCCATCGAACGAGCTTGGTGGCCGACGAGTAGGTACCACCGTGCCGCTTGGGCTGTCAGCGATACAGGCAACACACTGCCTAGCATTACGCTGTCGTTCAGCCGCATTGCCTGCTGGTAGCGGTGCAGCGCCTCGAGGTACTCAGTGGCACTCATGCGGTCCGAATAACCGCTGTACTCAGGCAGAGGTACCCTTAGGCTACTCGGCGTGCTTGGCTGAGGGGACTCGGGGTCTCCCTTTGAAGCACAAGGCTGCGAGCGCGCCGCTTCCAACAGGACGTTTAGGAGCTGCGCCGCAGTTGCGTGCAGCGGCGATTGCTCCGACGCCGGCGCTGCCGTGACAGGGTCGCGCGCCTGTTCTCCGGCATGCACGCCAGACCGAAAAGGGCCCGTAAACGGCATGGAGGAGGGTGGGGTTGTTGCCGCACCGACGGGTGCATGAGGCCTCACGCGATAGGCAAACGGATCGACGGCGGAGCTCGGTGGCTCACGTCCGTCGAAAGTGCCGCCTACGCGAGTCTGGAGACATGCGAGCGTCGGCAAACGCGGCGACGTTGTCGGTAAAGCGAGCTGGCTCGCGGACAACATTGTCAACCCATTGCGCCCCTGACCAAGGTGGGTCAGTGAGCGCGTGCATGCCGACACCTAAGTGGCCTACGAACAAAGGCTCGGGTGTGGCGGGTTGGGCCGTCAACTGCGCTGCTGACAAGGGAAGGCCAGCGAGCGGAGACGACGCATTGGAGGGGCCCGTAAGCGCGTGCTCCGCGTACGTCTCAAACAGCTGAGAAAGCCCACAACTGGCTTGGCTGGGACTGTAGTCCACGTTCGAGCGGTCAGTATCACCATAGGGGGCCCCAAAGAAGGGATCTCTCCCGGTGACCGAAAGCAGAGGGCCGTCGAGGCGGCCATATCTCGTGCTGTCGGGTTCGTCCGCATCGAACGAGATCAAGTCCGTCGCCACGGGATCGAGCAGGAACGAGCGCCTCGAGGGGGTCTGCTCTGAAGCCATGCCGAAACCAAGTTGGGCGCCAGTTATGTGGAGATAGGTTCGCTACACAAGCTTACCCTACGAAGCGACCGGGAAGGGACGCGACGCTCTCCACTGCCGTCGCGCACAAAGACGCTACGGCCGGGTTCGTCGACTCTCCGACACGGCGCAGAGATGACACTCGAGGCAGGTCGACAACAAACGCGGGTTTATTAACCCAAGATACAGCACAGTGCGACAAGCACGGAATTGCGGGCCGTTAGGGTAACTCCGCAAAACCGACCGAGTGAACGCTTGTCGGCAGGCGCTACGGCTATCACACAAAGGGCGGCAGCCGAGCGCACGTACGAGAAGCCGCCTGCTAAGGCAGTGCGTCTACCTCTCGTGTAGGCCTGTGAGCATCTGCCGCGGCGAGCGAGCGCCGGGCGGGAGCAAGCTCAGGGGAGAGGAGGCAGTCACGGGCGGCCAATGACGATCGGCGAAGCACCGTCACGTGTGCTAGCGTGATGCGAGGGGTAGGCATTGTCCGGGCATGTTCGGACAACGTGTCTCAGGGAAGACCGACGCGTGGCTTGCACCACACAAAAAGGCCTGGCGGCGAAACCACGGTGGCCATGTTCCCGGCGCTCGAGGAGCACGGGGCCAGCACTCGCGCTAGCTGGGGAACGAGGCGCCAAAGGGGAGGGGCGCGCTCGATTGCCACAACTTTTACTCACCGGGGGAATCCCCTGGGCGACCTTTTTAAACGAATCGGCTGTTACCTTTCGGATGTAACCTAGCGCTTCATACCCTTCCAATTGATTTCCTTCTTCATCTACCATATGTTGTTGCATTGTTACAGACTTCCTACCTAGCGCTTTTAGGTGGCTCCAAAATATCCTAGGCGCGGCCTTCTTCTTTTCGCGAATCTCTGTCATCCAGCGTTCACTTTCGCCTTTAATTTTTGCCTCGACTAATTTCTGCACAATGGATTTTTGCTCTAAATATATTTCCCATACTTGGTTGACTTCATCCTGTGGCCGCTTCTCCTTTTTTTGCTTGTCTGTGCTGCCGTGATGCCTCACGTCGCTTCTCGATCGCATCCCGGATTTCTTTGTTCCACCAACTTTTTGGCTTTCTCTTTCCTTTCCAAGAAATAGTTTTCTTCTCTTTTTCTATTTCTTTCGTGATTACATGTAGCAGCTCACTATACTTCCAGTCTTTGCCTGGAAGTTTGTCTACTTCTTCCTCGACTCTTGCGGCTATATTAGTTATTTGTTTCTCATTTAAATATGAGCTGCCAATGTTCGATTCTAGGTTCTTATTTTCAGTTTTATATCCCATTTGTAATGTTATGCGTTTATGATCACTACCCAAGCTGTTAATGCCTTCCTCGTCTATTCTCATCTCTCTAAGTTTGTCATAGATTCCTTCTGTCATGAGACAATAATCAATGCTCGACTGCCTGTTTCCGACTTCCCACGTGATGTGTCCCTCACACTTAGGCCCCGCGTTAACTATTTCAAGACTATGTTGCTCGCAGAGATCTAGCAATAACTTGCCATTGGAGTCTGAATATCCGTCAAGGTCATGTATGTGTGCATTCATGTCCCCTAGAAGGATTATTTCGGCATCATGACCAAATTCTTTAATATCGGTGCTTATGCATTTCACTATCTCCAGATTCTTTTCTCTGCAGTTATTCCCCGTCCACAAGTAAGCTACACCTAGCCACGTTTTCTTTCCACCTACTGTGCCCGAAACCCACAGGTGCTCTGAACACGTTTGCTTCACTCTATCCCATTTTGCTCTGCTATGAATTAGCATTCCAACACCCCCACCTCTCCTTTCTGATATGATCCTGTTGCATCCTTCCCAAATGTAATTGTCAATATGTGGTGGCTCTTCCAAGTCTCTAAGGTGTGTTTCTGTAACCGCATAAACACCTATCTGTTCCTTGTTTAACTGTCCCTCAATCTCTAACCATTTTGCCTTTTTTCTGCCACCCTGCATGTTAATGTAACCAATTGCGACACGCGCCTTCTCCCTTCTTTTACCTTTTCTCTGGTTTTTCGCTATACTACCTGTCACAGAGTCCCACTGGTTGTTGTCCTCATTACACGCTGCCCTGGACACCGAAGGGCCCGCGTGCCCCCCAAAAAAGCTACTGCGCGTCCTGCAAGTCGCCAACCCACCTCATGACCAAGCCTCCTGTTGAAGTGTATTCCGTCTCTTCGAAAACCACCCCACCTGTGCACCTCTCTGTTTATTTCCACTACCTCGATGCCCTTCTCTCGACTCATCCGCCATATCTCTTTGTTTGCGTCGACAACCGCTCTTTGCAGGTTGCCGTCACGCACCGGTACCTCCGGTGTTGTGCATACCACTATCTGCACCTGAGGGGAAATGGCGCGCATGTCATCGACACCTTTCGCCAATGTGGTCGCTAGTACGGCTGATTCTTCATTCAAGACGTCGTTTAGACCTCCCGCAATTATCACGAGGTTACGTCCATTAGGTTTAGTTGCGAGTTCTGCGCTAGCTTGTCTCATCACTGATCCCAGCCTACGTCCCGGGAACGTCCCTATTAAAACTCGTTTGTCGCCTCTCACCCTTTCCTTGACTGCTTCTGCGCATCTAGCTAAATTCGAGTCCCCGGCCATTATAACGTGCTCCGACTTTTCTGCTGGACTGTCCCGCACCTGGCCACTGCCTCGGTCACCAGCTCGCGCAACCGCCGCTGTTTTGCTCCCTCCCATCCCCAAAACCACCTCGCGGAAACTGGGTCCTGTGCCCCCTGCACCTGTCTTCCCCAAACCTGTCTCCACCTTCGCGTCTCCCACTATGGGGGTTGATGCCCCCCTGTTCCCGCCGTCGCTTGCTTCCTTGTTCACCATGACTGCCTTCGCTAACCCTTCCTCAGCTGACTTTAGCCTTTCTCCCATAGCCATCGTTTTTTCTCGCTCTGTCGCCAACGCATTCTTCAGCTCGGCGATTTTTACCTTGAGCTCATTCTGGGCAGCCATCATTATTTCCATTTTCGCCTCTAACTCACATTGCTTATACTTGGCGTCAGCTTGTTCTGCCTTGTCATCCTCTATTTTCCATCCCATTCCGCACCCTGAACACTTTACGGTCTTTTTGACCATGGCCAGATCGTTCACACTTCGGATTACATGCACTCAAAGCCAAAAGGTACCACAGAACTCCGCCAGTATGCTTCAAAGCACTTGTGTACCCTTCAGCCACGTGGTGGCCGTGCAGCTGCACCGCCAACGCCATCTAGCGTACCTTCACCCAACCGCCATATTGTAGGGATGGATGGATGCTATGAGCGTCCCCTTTATAACGGGGCGGTGACATGTCTGCCACCAGGCTCGAAAAAAAACTTTCTTTTTATGGTGGCCTAATGCCTTATCTACATTGATTAAATCTATGTTATTACAGCAAAGAAAAATATAAGTTCACGGTCCATCCCCCTCATTTACCCACACTCCGAGGTACTTGTATTCGCTTACCCTCGGTATTTCTTGGCCCTGTATTAAGACCGCATGGTCTTCGTGATCATTGAATACCATCAATCCACATTTTGTTGCACTAAAACCTAGTCCTAGAGCCTCGCCCTCCCTTCCGCATATATCTGCCAGCCGCTGTATATCATCTTGACTGTCCGCAAATAAGACAATATCGTCAGCATAAAATAGACCTGGAAGCTTCTGCTCAACCATCGTGCCGACCTGTTTGTGTGACAAATTAAATCCAATGTTGCTACCTTCTAGCGCTTTTTCCATCCTCACCATGTACAGCATGAATAACAGCGGGGACAAAAGACATCCCTGTCTCAGCCCCTTGCTAATTTCAACGCTGTCCTTGCTGCTTATTCCTTCCCATTCTACACAAACTGTATTTTCTCGGTATATCTCCCTCAAAAGCTGTATACAGTCGTCACCTATGCCCACCTCCTTCAATATATCCCACAAAATTTCCTGATTAACGTTGTCATATGCCCCGGTGATGTCTAGATAAGCTACGTATAAGGGCCTGTAGCGAGGGACAGAGACGAGAGACGTCGTCGTGAAGGCGGCCAACGTGGCCGTGCCGCTGTCTCGCCACTTTATTGAGCGAAGGCCAAACGGAGCGGCGGCAGCTGCCGGCGTCCAGTCCGCCAGGCACGTGAACCCGTTCTAACTGTCTCGCGGCTCGAGCTCAGCATGAGCTGCACGAGAGGCGCGGCGCGGTGGCTAGTAAAATGACGATGATGATAGCGCTACAGATACTCCCCCCCGCAGAAATGAACCCGTAATACAAAATTATGAGGGCGTATATACAAGTGTACATAGCGCGAAACAAAGTGTCCGTGGGCAGTCCAGGTCGTTAACGTGAAGGGACCATCGGGAGCCAATGGGTCTCTGGTGGGCGGCTCTGGGAGTTGCGCAGCGGGCGAGAGTCTTGGCGAAGGCAAGCTGTCGGAAGTAGCTGTTGGTGTTTCCTGCACGATCGACTGACGCTTGCGCGCAGAGTGGCTCTGGACCGATTCAATCGCGAGACCGCCTGTGGGTCAATCCGACGTCGAAACTTTCCATACTGGCCCGAGCGATGGCGGCACGTGGGGGGAGGGAGTCGGTGATGTTGCAGTTGTCAAGCTCGTCGTCCCAGTGTTCGGTCGATTGCTCTTGAGCGGCAGTTGCTCGTGAGAACGGATCTTGGGTTCGACAGGAAGCGCACTGGATACGGAAGAGGGACGGGAAGGTGCGTCAAATGCAGTCACCGAAAAATCTTGGGGGGCCAGATCAGGGGAGCATGTACGCGGCACGGCAGGCTGGTTGCCTGCCTGCGTGGTTAGTTGGGCACACGTGGTCTGCTGTACCTGTGGCGAGCCAGATGAGCGGTCCTCGAGAGTTTCCGTCATGGTTGCCACATCCCGCACGTTCGGCCGTGGCTGGTGAGGGGTGCGAACCTCTGCTGTGGTTGTTTTCGAGGTCGATGGTGGTCGTTGTTGGCAAGACGCGCAGAGCGTTGATGCCGATGGAAGGTTCGGTTGGTCGAAGGAAACTCGATCGGTGACCATGTCTGTGGCAGACTCCAGGGCGTGCGGCGAGGTTACCGTCGTGGAGTCTGATGTGTCAGAGGTGTCACGAGCCGTTGAGGTTGGGGAAGACGGGCGAGTGGTAGGCATGCGTGACGGACCCTCGTACCTTCGGAGACCCTCGGGGAGGTCCTCGGGAAGGTCGGTCAACGCAGGGGCGTCTTCTACCTGGTCGTCGTGGTCGGGCACAGGAATGGGTGCTCCTGTGTCCGGACCCGAGGTAGAAGGAGTCGTAGCCGGGGAAAAAAGTCGTAGTATAGGGAGAGCTGCGGGCTGGCTTTTAGAGCTCGAGTCGACGGAGGGGAAACCCGGAACTCGCGGCTCATCGGAAGCGGGCGGTAGATTTCTCCGTAGAAAGCCAGCACCGCAGTGCAGAGGTCGTCGTATGGCTGCTGGCAGGATGTCGACGCGGCCGCGAGATGGCGGAGCTCAACCGGGAGGGCGTGTAGCAGGACGGCGTGCATCTCCGGTTGTGCGGTGACGCCATCCACCATGAGAATGGCATCCAGCTGCTTAAACCACAGTCGGGGGGTAGACCGGGTTGAACGGCGGCACTTGCGGGTAGGGACGTCGAAACATGGCAGCGGCCGCTCGTCGAAGGTGCGTTGTCCGGGTCACCACTGTAGCGAGGGACAGAGACGAGAGACGTCGTCGTGAAGGCGGCCAACGTGGCCGTGCCGCTGTCTCGCCACTTTATTGAGCGAAGGCCAAACGGAGCGGCGGCAGCTGCCGGCGTCCAGTCCGCCAGGCACGTGAACCCGTTCTAACTGTCTCGCGGCTCGAGCTCAGCATGAGCTGCACGAGAGGCGCGGCGCGGTGGCTAGTAAAATGACGATGATGATAGCGCTACAGGCCTGTTTTCTATTTTTGATATTTCTATACACTGTGTAAGAACAAACAGGTTATCGTTTGAACAAACAGGCTCTCCTGTATAGATCCCGGAGTCGTTTTTGATAACTAGCTTATTTCAAAAGATATGATTTTTTTCGCCTATTTCTCATTCAGTTATGGCAGGACGCGGTTGCTGGCGCCACGTACGAATGTCTCCAAATCCTGGGAATGGCGCCTGGGAAAGATAGCGAGAGAACATCTCGCTGCTATTCTCACGGGTATTATAGAGGGAAACCCGATACCCGCTGACTGGCTACGAAGCCGCGTATGCCTAGTCCCCAAGAAAGGTGCTGACACCAGATACTTCAGCAGCTACAGGCCCATAACTGTGACCAGTGTGCTCTACAGGTTATTTGCACAAGTGGTTAAAGCATGGATGAGTGGATGGGCCGAAAACAGCGGGCACCTCACGGAACTCCAAAATGGCTTCCGCCCAAACCGACGCTTGGAGGACAATCTTTTCGTTGTTACCCAATGCATCGAGGTGGCGCGTAAACAATCCCGCGGTCTGCTCACATGCTTCCTAGACGTTGCGAAGGCATACGACAGCGTTCCACACGACCTAATGCTGCGGCGCATGACCGAGCTGGGCATGCCACAAGAATGGACAGACCTCCTACGTCGCCTCTATGCCGATAGCTCGGTGGTAGCACGACTGGCAGATACGTCCTCTGAGCCAGTAACAGTCCGCAGAGGACTCAAGCAGGGGTGCCCACTCTCGCCGCTTCTATACATGCTATATGCATCAGGCTTAGAAAGTGCCCTCATCCAGTCCAACATTGGGTTCAAGATGCAATTCCTGTCGGAAGGGCAGCCCGAGGTATGGACACTACCGGGGCTGGTGTTTGCAGATGATATTGTTCTCCTGGCAGAAGATCGACATCAGCTCCAGCAGTTGGTGACAGTATCAGCTCAACATTTGGCAGGCCTAGGCCTTCAGTTCAACCCCAAAAAGTCAGCTGTTGTCCAATTTGCTGGGGAAGTGGATACAAGCATCCCGTTGGAACTTCCAAATGGAGACAAACTGCCGTTCTCAACAGAGTACCGGTATCTAGGTGTGACCTTAGGCGTGGATGAATGCCAATTCTTGAGGCACGAGGATCGATTGCGACAGACCTCCCAGCGCGCGAGCTGCATTCTGCGCCGGAGGAGCCTCTGGGGTTGCAACAGATATATACTGGTGCGAGAGCTGTGGAAATCGGTCCATGTCCCATGTCTGACCTTTGCGAACGCCATTATATGCCTATCAAGCAAGACCCGTGAGTGGCTGGAGCGAGGCCAAAGGGAGGTGGGCATTGGGCTTAAAGACGCTTACGCTTCATGGATGATCACCGGTGGGCTCGTCGCATGTTCCGTTACTTGCACTTCGTGGGGCTCAGAACGCAGTGGTCGAACAGAGTCTACTTTCTTCGACGCAAGTACAGAATGCTAGATCAATCAACACTCGAGAACACGGAGCGCAAGTTTACGGCGGCAGTTCGAAAACGGATACGCGAAGAGGAGAACGCACAATGGCAAATGTCGCTGCAGCAAAAGATTACACTCCAGCTCTACCGTACATACAAAGAGGCCATCGCCCCGGAATCTTTGTACGACAACAGTGGTGGCAGTGGGCTACTGTTCGAAGCGCGCGCGGGAGCGCTTCGCACGCTAGCATACCGCAGCCGCTTCGAGCCGAACATCGATTCGACACTATGTAGAGCGTGCGGAGCGGAACAGGAGACAGTGGAACATTTGGTGCTGCAATGCCACAAACTCTCACCCCGCCCGCCAGATGCCACTACATTCCCTCAGGCGCTGGCCCTGACACCCTGGCTATACGCCTCGTGCACGCCGACCGAAGCGCCAGTGGTGGCGAACTTGCTCGTTACTCTCGGGGCAGTGAGCAGACGTCCGCCGTAGGTTTGTACGTCGTTGTTCGTGTGTCCGCGCGTCGTTCACCTTTTCGGAGTGAAATAAGCAGTGTCCGACGCATGTGTGTGGTGGCCGGAGCTTCAAGATATGTCAAAAAACAATTGCTGTGTGGTGGGATGCTCAAACACCTACAAAATCTCGTCCGCAACGCGGTTTTACTCATTCCCCGCGAGGCCTTGTTGACGTGTCTATCTAACGTGGTCGGCGCTTCTCCGCTTTTAAATACATCGTGCGGATTCTTTCTGTAACACTAAAGCGCTAACGTACTCACACTACAGCTCTGTACAGTTTGAAGCAGGTTAGCGAGAGGATTTCAAGTTGCTAAAACAGCAGCGGGTAGCGCAGATCGACGGACGTAGTGGGATGGCATCGGCGGTGCGGCGCTGGCTCTCAGCTTATGTACCCGTGCGTTTGGCGATTTCCTTACCAGGGGATTCCATCTGCAATATTAATGCCACAACTGATTTTCTTGGTGGCACTTGTTCGGCGATCACACGTGTAATCAGCGGTCGCAAGATCGCTACATGTGCCGGCATCTCGCCGTGCGAGTTCGGAACATTTAAATATCAGTCCGCCCATACGATGTGTATTTATTAATAATACGTACCGAAACAACATTGCAACAAAGGTTGAATTTGAAGAACGAGAACTGAACGAGGTGTCGCATCAGTGAACAAAACAAACCGGCTACTTATCACGAGCTTTTGAAAGTAAAATTTGGCGCAACTTGGAAAATCCTCGAAACACTCACACACGCTTTCACTCAGGATACACACACCACACACAGCGCTCGCTACCAACTGTTTTTTTGTGCGTGATCCTGACCTTCTTTTATACGCACAGGGAGATGCGCAACAAAAAAAAACGATCAACAATATTGCGCTTGCGCAAAGATTCACCAAGCAATACAAGAACCAGTCACCACCCAACAAAGTTACAAAAAAAGAAAGAGATAGCCTAAAGCCGCTAGGAGCACTAACACCTTGCCTCGAGAAAAGATATTTCCTTTTGATACAACATCACGGACGGCTCGCTAACACAACGATCCCTGTTTTTTTCAATAAAATAAGCTTGTAGTGACAGACGTTCCGATGATTCCACACGGTCGCCGAGTCACTTATGCACATAGGTCGGCAAACTCACTCATGAGTCGACTCACTCAGACTCACTCAGACTCAGATTGAGGCGTGAGTCTGAGTCTGAGTGAGTCCGGCTGAATTATATTTAGGTGAGTCTGAGTCCGAGTGAGTCCGGCTGAGTTATTTTTTGGTGAGTCTGAGTCCGAGTGAGTCCGCTTGAGGAAAATTTTGGTGAGTCGGAGTCCGAGTGAGTCAGGTTGAGGAAAAATTTAGTGAGTCTGAGTCCGAGTGAGTCTGGATGAACAAAACACCGGTGAGTCTGAGTCCGAGTGAGTTTGGTTGGAGAGAAATTTCGTGAGTCTGAGTCCGAGTGAGTCCGGTTGAAGAAAATATTAATGAGTCTGAGTCCGAGTGAGTTCGCTTCAGCAAAAGTTTGGTGAGTCTGAGTCCGAGTGAGTCCGGTTGAAGAAAATATTAATGAGTCTGAGTCCGAGTGAGTTCGCTTCAGCAGAATTTTGGTTAGTCTGGGTGCTAGTGAGTGCTAAGCGAAAAACGTTTATTGAGTGAGTCTGCGTGGGCTCCTTTTATTTTGCCGACCTATGGTTACAAATATTTATAGCCTCCTTTTATGGCGTGCCTTGTAATCGTATAGACGTACCGTCTTGTAAAGCCCTAAAAATGTTTTTTTCAAATTATCAAGCTGTCCATGCCCTCATATACGAGGGCATGTAAGTGGGCTGTGCAGCATCTTCTGACACATGTACAACTCCAGGCCACTTTTATTAAGCGACATCGTGATCCACATTGAGTTTGATCTACAACTGTGTACCTAATAAACGGAGAATTAGTGCAATGTTCGAGCTTCATCTTCCATGTGGATTCAAGTACGACAAGGCAGCACGATTCGCGAGCATCGAGCGCCCCTTCGCTCTCTGTTGCATTGAACCGCTTATGTCTTTAGATGTATATTCGGTTTTTTCATGAATAAATGTGGCAATTGGGAAATTTTCGAGCGCCAAACAAGACATTCACAAGTACGAGAGAGACAGGACGGGCGCTTTTGAATGCCTTGTGAATGCATTGTACCGCGCTCAAAAAATTTCCCAGTAGCTATGCACCATCTCGCCGAATTTCAAGCTTTGTTAAAAATTTAGCGACGACACAGACCATCGGCTTTGGTCATGTCATTCGCTACCAATTTAGCAGCGGCTTCGTTATTTAAAGTGGCTAGATAAAGCTTGCCCCCTTGGTACCTCGAAAGTTGTAGCGACCGGATTTCAAGGAGGAAGGGGGTAGAAACGCACCATTCATGCCATACGCGACGCTTCATGACTTGCAAAAACAAATTTCTTCGGGCTGTAATGTGGTCAAAGAATTCTGTTACCTCTCGGCAATTCAAGGAGTTTTTAAACTTTAATGACCTCTTCGAATTCTAGACTCTCTTTGGTAGATATTGCTGCCATATTTTCCCAGCACGCCTGCAGTTCTGTCCTTCCCGACTCAAGCAAAACCCGTTTTTTTTTTCGTATTTTTTTTTCTTTCCTATTCAAACACCTTTCCATTCATAGTCAGCGTTGACGCGCCGAAGCACTTTCGGTGGTCCCTCAGCCGTCATTGTGTTCGTCCAAGCCACACGGCAAAAAGCTTCATGGCACGGCCGTTTCCCAGGCTCGTTTCTCGTATCTTGCTTTCGAGCTCCTAATACCCCCCCCAAAGAATGCAAGGAAAGTACAAAACGAAGCAACGAGCTCGACACTATAGGCTTGGGGCCTGCAACACAAATATTTCTATTCTTTCAAAAGTGAACATTCGGCAGAAGTCTGTCTGGTTGGGATAACAGAAAACTGGAGAAAAGAGAAAACTCCAGCCAAAATTTATTTTAAGAAACCGCGACGTTTCGAAGCATGATCGGCTTCTTGTTCAGGGGTGAGAAGGCCCGAGATGTGCAACGCCTTCTTGCCAGGCGTGATTGTTTGCTGTGAGTCGTCGCAAGCCGTGGCAGTAGAGGGAGGGCAGTGCACCCGTGGTGTGGTTGATGTTTCCCGCTGTCTGCTCAATGTAGCAGGATTTGAGGAGGGGCCGCCGGCGAAGGTTCCTTTCTTTTTCCAAAATCACCGCGCCGTCGGGACTGGTATGGTGGTCAAACCGCTAGCAGTGCTCTGTCACTTCGGTCCGTCTGCTGTTCAAGTGATGGAGGTCATTCTTGTGCTGCCGCATTCTTTCATGGAAGTTCTTAGGTTTCCTCAATGTAGGAAGCGAGGCAGTCGGCGCACGTGATCCGGTCCTGCATCTTTCGAGAATGAAGACTTTGAAGCAGGAAAGAAAAAAAGCGCATGTACTGCCATGTCACTCATTTTGTATTTGTTGTAGCACTGGCTTTCGATCATAAGTCGCTGAGCGATGTCCCCTCACGGGAGACAAATTAGCGCATTTCTCATATATTTCATGAATCACTAGATGTCATTATGAACCCACACCAATTGCCCATCAGTCTGTCATTCTGCAAAGAAAAACAGTACGTTATGGCAACCTCCGCTGCCCCATTTACCCGCTGAAAATAGGCTTCTCAATTATTTATTTATTTAATAGTACCCTGAAGGACCGAAGGAATTACAGAGGGGAGCTGTGCATTTGAGAATGCGTAAGAGAGTAGCAGTTACATCGAAGTAAAAACAATACAAATAATAAGTTATTAAGGATAGATAAAATAGTGACGCAGTGAGAATAAAAAGAAATAAAATTGCTAATAGCGCAGGGTTAGGTATGTGAATTTATTGCGTCTGGTTTGCAGTAAACCCTCTAGTTGTCAGTTCAGGGCCTTGTCTAGTGACTTTTTTCTTAGAAATTCTGGGGACTAGTAGGATCACTGTGAAGCGGTGCTCGCGTCCCCACCTTTCAATACGGCATTCTTGCAATCGGCTTGACTGTCAGCAATTGGGGTTTTTGGAAAGCAGAAAATTGCCACCTCGTTTTGCATGGTCTGTACCAGACTATGCAAAAAGCTTCCACCATACCTTTGAACACACTGGCCGGCTCTCATCGGCGCGCCTATGCACGTTCCTTTTCGCCTTGTGTCCGTATCCAGCGTGGTACTGATACGACTCTTTACCATTATCCACGAGATCACTAACAGTTACAACTGGTTCTTAGCCGGCTCCGAAAAATATCTTGCTAGAAACAAACGCAGTCACAACCCGTGTACTTGCACGTTGAAGAACCCTGGGTGGTCGAAATATCTAGAGCCCTCCACTACGGCGCCTCTGACAACCACATCTTGGCTTTGCGACGTAAAATACGAACCTATATTATCCGCAATCACTTTGCGAAAGCATGACATCGACTAAAACCGAACTTACCGTTTCTATAATTCGAAACACTAGTATAATAATTATTGGCGTTTAACGTCCGAGAGCCATGATGTGATTATGAGGGGTGCCGTAGTCGACGGCTGCGGAAATATTGGCTACCTGGGGTTCATTACGTGCGCCAAAATATAAGCGCTCAAGCGTTTCGGCATCCATCGAAAATGCGGCCGGGATTCGATGCCATGATCTTCGGGTGAGCAGTCAAGCATCACAACCACTAGACTATCGTGGCAGGTGTTTTCGAAACTTTAGAGAGGCAGAACCATGCACCCTATAAAGCCATGTTTCCAAAATTTTTTCAAGGGTGGTGAGCTCGATTCTGCAAAAGATGGCCGCCTCATATTATTTTCTTTTTCGCGTTGTCAATGAGCGGTAAATCGACTGCAATACCATTGGCAGTTTCATGAACGTGTTTAGAAAAGCGCCATAACGTAATGTCAAGCTTTCTTCGTTCCCAAGTAGCGTGATTAGGCCTTCGAACGGCAAAGCGTAAGAAAGGACTTCATTTATAATTGGGTCTGCCAAAAACGCACGTACGCGCTCGCCCATTGAAAACAAATGGCGCGTGCGCATAGCGCATTTCAAAGGTAAGGAATGAAAACCTAATGTTCCTCGAAGGTCGGTATACCCATTCTTATATTTAAAGAAAACATTCTCAATATTGCAAAAATCGCGTCTAATGTTGAATTTCTCTTTACGATAGACATTGCGATGCACGGGAAATAACTTCTTTTTGTACGTTGAAAGCTATCATACATATATTTTGAAGGTTTCCTGGCACTTGTGAACCCTTTACATGTGTTATTCTACATAAGCTATTTTATGGCGCTCCTTCGACATTTATTGGATGAGCCGGGCCAAATCGAATATTGCTAATTTTTAGTCCGAGTACGTCTGGTTGAGAAAAAAGTTAGGCGAGTCTGTGAGTCCGCGAGTGAGTCCGCTTTAGGAGAATTTTGGTGAGTCTGAGTCCGAGTGAGTCCGGCTGACAAATATTTTGGGGAGTGAGTCCGGCTGAGTTATATTTTCGTTATATTTTCATGTGTCTGAGTCTGAGTGAGTAGGGCTGAGTAATATTATCGTGAGTCTGAGTCCGAGTGAGTCCGGCTGAGTTAAATTTTGGTGAGTCTGAGTCCGAGTGAGTCCGGCTGAGTTATATTTTGGTGAGTCTGAGTCCGAGTGAGTCCGCTTGAGGAAAATTTTGGTGAGTCTGAGTCCGAGTGAGTCAGGTTGACGAAAATATTCATGAGTCTGAGTCCGAGTGAGTCCGTTTGAGGAAAAGTTTAGTGATTCTGAGTCCGAGTGAGTCTGGATGACGAAAACACCGGTGAGTCTGAGTCCGAGTGAGTTTGGCTGAAGAGAAATTTCGTGAGTCTGAGTCCGAGTGAGTCTGCTTCAGCAAAATTTTGGTGAGTCTGAGTCCGAGTGAGTCCTAAGCGAAAAATATATTTATTGAGTGAGTCTGAGTGAGCTCCATTTATTTTGCCGACCTATGCTTATGCAGAAGCTGAAACGTGGAACACAAAGGGATGGAGCTGCTTGGGATCCATCGGGTTCCAAGCCTCAAGTGATGCCGTACTTGCATAAGCTCTCCCACAACCTTAAGAAGGTGGCTGCAAGACATGGTGTGCCGCTGGTCTTTTCGGCGCCAGAAAAACTCGGCAATTTGTGCCCGCGCATTTGAAATGGCAAGAGACGCGGTTGCCAGAAAAAACATGAGAAGGCCTTCGTTAAGTGCTCCACGGGGGTTGTACACTCCATTCCAGTATCTCGCGGAAAAGTGTACGTCGGGCAAACCGAGAGATACTTAAATGACCGGCTTAGGGAGCATGCGCTAAAAGTTAAGATAAACGAGGATAAAACTACGCGCACCTTGCGGCACATGCTGCCGCATGTGGATGTGAACCATGGTTTACAGATACGCAGGTTCTCGGAAGGAGCGTGAAATCATCAGCACGTCTGTTATTAGAAGCTTACTCTAAATTTTACTTTCAATATGACGAGTTACCAACTAGCCCAACAACAAGCTTTAATACCACGAGCTCCACTTCATAGCTGGGCTTTGTCACGCTGGTCCGCGGGATGCACCTGGCACGTCTATATACGCACTGGATTGTCCCAAATTCCTGTTCACTTCGTGCACGTGGACACTTTTGTAGAGGCCCGCGCCTTTCCTGCAGCTGTCACCGCAGAAGTAGCTGTCAGGCACCCGCACGTATGGAAAATCGCAGCCGCGTACTTCAGCCATTCCCTGCAGCAACGCTATGCAATGCGCCGTCGTCTGCTCCGCTCCCCGAGTGTACTGTCGCCGGCGCCCGCTAGGTGGCTTTCAGTGGCGCCTCTATAGCCGGCGCACTACGCGTATAGACCTTTTTCACGGAGAGGAGGAGCGTAGCCTCGAACCGGTGCATTTTCGTCACTCTCTCTCTCCACCGGCCGTTCGTCCACCGCCTCTGGTGTGTGGGGATTGGCGCGTTTTGCATGCGCGGCGCGTGAGGGGGTCAATGTGTTTCCATTTTTTTTACGCGCTAAAGCAGTTGTGCTGCCTAAAATCGGAATATCGGACGAGAACAGGTCGACAGGCTACCACGGCGCTGTGTTTGGCAGCGACAACAACTAACGAAAGCTCAAAAGGCTGGCAGCCGAGACACGCGAAGTGCACCTTCCTTCGAAATGACTTTACTTAGGTCACATGCCTTATCCGACAAATATTTTATTATATCTGGTGTCTGTCGTTGTGGCCGTTTCTTCATTACACCAGCTTGTGATTCTGCTTGGGTGCTGGTACACATCATCTGCAGCAAAGAGAAGCAATGTCAACTTAGCTGACGGTTAATACAGAAAATGTTTTGCCCAGAATTCTTCTGTTGTAACATCAACATACGCGATTTCTATGCAACATCACATAAGTTATACAATGCCTGCGGCTACCGAAATCTAAGCGCGTGTAATTTCGAGATTATCGAATGAGCCCTTTCCAAACTGCTCACAGAAAGGCCTGCATGACATAAGTGTTCTTTGGCGTAGCAACGCGACTCTAGCGTTTCTTCGACTGCACGTTATTTCCCGACTTGTCAATTTTGCGACGATAACTGGGGCAGTTTTATGACAACCGCACTTTTTTTTCGCGGCAGCCTGAGTGTCGTCAATAATTGACCCACAATGGTTACAGCCAGGTCGTTAGTTGAACACGTGCGCTCGTCGTGATGCTTCTTAAAAAAAAACAAAAAACCGCCAACAATGTTACCAAAAACGGGCGCACTGTCGGCGTATCGCCAGTGGTGGCTGCTCGCGCCGAACTGAACTTACGCCATGCCGTGCTTCCGGATGTGCAAGACGGTAATTTCATTTTCTCTTTGTGTTGCTTCTACGCGGAAGTTCAAGCTCATCCGTCGTACATCGGTTTCTTATTCTGCGCAACGATCAGACACAAGCCTTGGACTACGACGACGACACGAATCAACACAGGCATCGGTGTTTGTGCTTCCTTCGTTCCATAAACTTTGTATTGCGACGTTCTGAGCGGAACCGGATGATCTGCTAGCGATTATAGACTTGCGTTGAACTTAAAGAATCAGGGCAAAGAAACCCTAGGGTCATTTTAAACACTAATGCGCGCACTTAAAGTGCAGCTGGGCAATGGCGTACGTATTCGCTCCTCACCATTTACGTTTCACCCATTACTTCGAGAGTTGTCCGAAAATTTAACGCTAGTGCATACTACCAGAACCCCACAAGGCCAGTCATAACAAAACATACAAAGCAAACATTTACACGTGCTGCATAAGGAATGCATTGAAATTCTACTCACCTCCTATGTCTATCGTCGGCACCGCCGCGGGAACGTCTCGTGGGTCGCCGCTGCTTTATGTTTCAGCCATTTCGAAGCTGAAAGCTTAGCGATTACTTACTAGCGCCTTTACAATCGCGAAACGTTGCTGTTTTTTGACCGCGTACCGCGAAGAACAGCAATACCCCGTGAACTGAGCGCATACGCTGCATACACCGCCGCAGATCCCCACACACCGGCACGGCGGCGAAACATCGCAGACGCTAGACGGCGCTGCGGCGGAAAAAATGGCAGCCTCCTCGTGAAATTCGTCTATAGTGCCTTCGATTTTCAGACCTCTGGCAGCTATCTGGCAGCCAGAGCTAGCCAGAGGGTCAGAGGGCTGGTTCTGGTCGGGACAGGAAACAGCGTCGTGGTCACGTGTGTGGGGGAACCCGAGACAACCCGAAGCTGCCCGAAGATTGCAAAATCGAACGCTGGGACAGCCAGCGTAAACGTAAACAAACGCTACCGTCGTGGCAGCAAAATGAAACATTGCGCCGCGTGCGCGTTGATTTTTCCTGCATTGCCCGCTTGGAAATATGTGGCTAGGTTTGCCGAAGAGCTGAAATAATATCCTCGAGCAAACGCATTTGCGGTACGACCTCGTACGCTCGCAAGATCACGCGAAACTCGCCCCGTCCGCGAACAAAACAGCCAGCTGGCGCACGGCGCCTCGAGAACGATGCAAGGCGAGCTGCCGCGCCGCTAACGGCTTCAAGCTCACGTCTGCTTAGTACATGTAACAGTCACTGCACAACGCGATGCAAAATCTCGCGAAAGTGACCGTGTCCCAACAAGAGCTCGAGGATATACCTGCTCAGGTATCGCGTACTACGTCGCACACACGCGTTGACCAACTTGCGTTTTTTCTTAACTTCAGAAATGCGGTGGTATCGGTACCACGAGTGCGCGTCATATCTAAATAAACTTCTGCATGACGCGTTTTCGACTCGTTCTGGCAGATGTTGCCTGGGCCTCTTTTCCAGTCCTGAGTGGCACTTCCAAAACCTCATGTAGCTCAGCTTTCATTTGAGCTATTATGAGAACCGTGTCCAGGGCTACCATCCTCGCGAGCACAAGCGCTACATATTAGCTAACCGCTTCTGGTGTTGCTAATCCCCATGTTGCTGCTAGCATCGTTACGCAACTGTAAACAACTGGTTATATAAAACATATGCGACTGTTGAACATATGTCTGTGCGTGCAACCTTTGTACATACCTTTAGCGTCATTTCGTAACGTTTCGCTCAATAAAAAAATTACAATACAGTTACCTTCCCTCCGCACATATGCTTCGCACAACATCGATTCCCAAGGTACGTGGGATCTGCTGAATTTTTTCACGTCAACCCGTCGTAGCGTAACATAATACCATACCACATATACTGGCCCGTATACATAGAAGTAAGCTCGCACGCCGTTCGCGACCAACGAGCATCACACAAAAACAACTGTCGCGATCTCTGTTATACAATCAGGGCATTCTATCACCATCGAAGACCGAATAGTCAAGTTTCTGAAGAGGTTCACTCACGCAAACATACGACGGAGCGAAATGATAGTTCGACCACAATCGTCTTCGCTAAGTGCACAGAAAGCAGGCACGGCACCACAAACGAATACTACTACGAAAAAGATAAACTCGAAAGTTGTCTCCATGCGTGCGTACGAACGTGTACATAAGTTTTGAGACATGTGCACGACGCAGTTAGCAGGCAACAGTTCGCCGCGTTGTTCACGGAAGGAAGCTTCACGGGGAACATTACAGAAGCGATAAACAGTAGCTTCAAATGTTCGCCGCCACTCGTAATCGCCCCATCTCGCACGGCGGAACACGCTTTAGAAGATAACTCCACGCGTAATGACAAGCGAAGGCGCAGTCCCCAAGCGTCCACATTGCCCACATTGCAATCCGTCGAGTCCTCACAAAGATGGCGGCAAGCGCGTATCGTCTCTTTTCGGCGTCTGCTAGCCCAAAACCACCCCAAAACCTTCCAGAGAGCTTCCACGACTAAATTGTCCTGGACGCTTCTGGCGACCCTCGGGCTCCCCGCGGGTCGCCAGAACCGTCTCACATGAAAATGGGATGTGAATTCCCAGCTGGAAATAGGGTTTCCAGCCTGGTTTTTAGCTGGAAACGGCTCTTCAGGCTGGGAATTTTCCATTCCCAGCTGGAAATGGCATTTCCAGCAGGGAATGAAACCCAGTCCAGGCTGGAAATGCTATTTCCAGGCTGGAAATGGAAATCATTCCCGACTGGAAAGCCATTTCCAGCTTGAAGTTTTCCAGTCCCAGTCTGGAAGTTATATTTCCAGCTGGAAATTTTTCCAGCTTCAGTTGAAGGGTATTTCCAGTCTGGAGATGGAAAGCATTCCCGACTGGAAAGGCATTTCCAGCTTGAAGTTTTCCAGCCCTGCAGTCTGGAAGTTGAATTTCCTGCTGAAAATTTTTCCAGCTTCAGTTGGGAAATAATTTGCTCGATCAGCATGAAATTTTCCCGTTTGAGCAAGGAAGTGGTAGAGTTGACAAAAGGAATTCCAGCTGAACAAAAAATTGCTCTACATACAAGTGATAGCTGATTAAGTGTATACCGTATTTTCTCGAATGTAACTTTTACTTTTTTTTCCAGGTTTCTCATCCCTAAAGTCGAGCCTCGCGTTGCAATCGAATACCAAATTTCTATTTTTTTTCTTCCTACGCATGAAAAGTGACCCCTCGCGTTACTATCGTGGTCGCGTTACAATGGAGTAAATACGGTAAAGCAGGCTATGCATTTGAAGATGACTTAGAATATTGGTCACACGGCACATATAGTACACATTTTACAAGTGATTTAAGCGCCGTGTACGGCTGAGTTGCAAAAAAGATAAAAAAGAATATATGGCTGGGGCAAAACACACTTTTATTTGACCTTAGCGGTAGCCGTGCGCCCGGTCGACACGGCGTTGCAAAATGTTACAACTGTAGACGTCCTACCAGGTGCTTCCTCAGTTGATAATTGAGCCGTGCGCCAATAGCAAGTGTTTAAACAATAGCGGCTACTTCCTTGTGAAAAAGAGCCTTACTTTCAACATTCACCATTGACTGCCACCATCGCATAGCAGTGAACTTTGCAAGCTTGCTCTCTCCGATGCCACGGCTAGCCACGGCTATAGGCACTGTTACCACTGTACCACGGCTAGACGGCCATGAAAAACGCCGCCGCACTGAAGCGATTTTCGTTGACATCGCAGTAGCACTATTCTCGTATCATGTCTCGGTGCTTTCTGACGTTAGTTATAAATAATAGCCTACTTGTTATTACGCATACTGCATAAAAAAGTTCTATTCTTTTTTTAAAAGGTAACATCATCAAAGACAGTGGTCCAACAGAAAGAATAAATCATTAAGCCGCCTCTGTTTCGTACAGCACATGGCGGCGAGTCGTGGAGGGATCTGTACATGTGTGCGCTCGGTGTTCGCTAGTCTAGTGAGTCTTCTTGATGAATACCCGTGTGACAGTTGCATGAAATAGTTATTTGTGGTCAGTTTTATCTCTGGAAAGTGTTACGCTTGATCACCGGCATGTTCGAGTGGTTATTATTGCTGTACTGTGTGCGATGTCTTGGATTCAGCGCCGATCGAGGGACATCGATTTAGTCAACAGTGATTCTTCCATTTGGAGGTGAGTTTTGCACCTTCATATTTCAAGTATAAGTGAACGTTTGTCCCGAATGTTTGTGGGTTTCATCAGTCATGGTGTCATGCTACCTCGCTGTGTAATGCACGACAGGCCGGGTTGTGCAAACAGTCTTTGTCACCAATAACCCTGTGCTGTGCCATGCTTGTGCCAATGGCGCGCGTGCGTCGCTGCAACAAACGCCAGTAATTACATATGTGCGAGTGAATTCATTTGTCGTTTATTCGGAGTAGTTGGAGGTCGATATAAATAATCGTTACGTAGCACCTGCAGTATAAACCGCAGTACCCATCAGATTTTGCTAAGGGGCACCTTTGCTTTGCACTGCTGTGCTTTTGGGTGTATGATGAAGGTGTATTGTACTGTTTGGTAAGCTGTATTGATGCTGTTCATGTGATTTGGTAAAACTATATTTTTGCTAGAATTGCGTTTTATAGGTCATTGTGGTTTTAATGTTTACTCACTATGCATGATTTTTTTTTCAGGTGGTGTACAAGGATATAAGCAAACTCATTCTCTCAAGATATGTTCCAACACTTGCTACAAGCGTTCAAATAAATGCTGTTAAGTTTCACCACAATGTCCTTTGGCTGTGTGCAGTGCACTGAATGAACAAGTCCTTTAGGAACCATGCTATTATGTATGCAACAGCAGTGAGGTGAAATCTGGAAATTCTTTCATTTCCATGAAGGATCGCAACTGGAAATTTTGCCATTTCCTGCTGAAAATGCTTTTATTTCCGGCTAGAAATATTTCCATCCTCAACCGGAAATATTTCCATTCCCAGCTGGGAATATTTCCATTCTCAACTGGAAATATTTTTATTCCCAGCTGGGAATATTTCCATTCCCCGCTGGATTATGGAACCTGGAAATTTTTCCAGGCTGGAAATTTTCCCAGCTGGGAATGGAAAATTTTCCAGCCTGGAAAAAAATTTCCAGGTTCCATAATCCAGCTGGGAATGGGAATCATTTTCACGTGGGGTCCAACCCGAGAAAAACGAACACCAACCGGAAGTGCGCCGCGGGGGGGACGGAGCAGCCCGAGAAAATCGAGCGCGCTCTGGCTGGCTCTGGCAGCCCGCGGGTAGCCAGAAGTGGAAAATCGAAGAGCCCCACTGGCTAGTGTGCTGGCGAGCGTCTAATGGCATCTTCGGCTGGCGGCACCGGTGGCGTTTTCTGTGCACTCGTGCGGTGCCGTACGTTCACCTGGGCACCACGCGTGCGGTGCCGCACGTTCGGCTGGGCCGGCCACGACACGAGTGCACGCCACCGCGCCACCGTGGAGATCGACGGTGGAGCGTCGTGCAATCCCATCGTTCAGCGCGCGTTGGCAGACGACGTAGCGACGTACCGTCAGTGCAGGCGTAATGTACAGCTGGCGCTGCCGCAGAACACGGTCGGACAGAAGCGAAAACGTGCGCAAGCAGTACATCGTCAGGCCGTGCTTGCACACGGCTACTTTTGCAGCCGTATTTCACTGGACAGTGGAGGCGACGCAAAAGTAACCGTAACCCTAATCAAGTTGGTGCAAGACTGCTGCAGCCCAACCGCCTGGAGAACAGACGCGCACCCACTGGACACGTAGCGTCTCGCAAGCGTCTCTCATTGTTTGGTTTTCCGTCGTTCCGTCGTTTCGCTCTGTTTGTACTGGCAATAAGCCAGTACAAACAGAACGCTGTAAATTGTCGTCTGCTGAATGGCGTCTCTCGCAGACGGTGCTGCTGTTGTGGAGTCGAGTTTTGTGGTTCCCAAGTTCGTCTGGCGCGTAGCGGGGCGTGAAACTCGGGTGGTGTTTGACGTAACTTCCCTTCCACCGTCACGGTAGAGTGTACTAGAATGTTTTGAGTGGCGCAACCGAAGTTGGAGCGCCTTGCAAAGTGGTGTCCCCTCTTTTGTAGAAAGTAGCGGCAGCGCTGGCGTCGCATACACTTGAACGCGCGGCCGGGCCGCCTGGCTGGAGGAGAGACGCGGCACGCGCGAACAAACGAACGCGCGCGTCTCCCATCTGGTCCCCGGCAGTGTCTTGAAGAAAGTTCGCATGCTCGGACTCTTTCGTTCGCGTCTGCGAATTGTGCCACGTTCAGTGACCTAAATGGAAAGAAAAGAGGCGTTTAAATCATTGCTACTCGCCCGGTTCCAAACTGGCTACGCCCGCGCGAATGAAGGCCGCAAAATATCGCTTTTTAAAGCTCCAAGTGATGAAGAGCGACGGTTTGTGCGGGAAAAAAGATTTATGCCGACTCGACAAGCCCCCCGATGCCGAGTGCGCCGTGTGTGAGCTCCACTTTGAGCCTCGTTTCATTGAGAGGGACTATATGTGCACGTAATCAACGGAGCGGTATAGTTCGGGTACCAAAGGGAAGGCCGTCGCTTTGACCAGACGCGGTGCCTACAATTTTAATGAAATAGACAACCACCCACATGTTAGTTTCCTGTTAGTTTTCATTTGTCTAACACAGAAAAACTACACCTTAAAGTTCTCCTTCTTTCGTTCACTCGCAGTTAAATGTTAGATGTCCGACTTAAGCTACACGCATAGAGCAAAGTTGCTGAAGCGGCAGATAAATTAGTTTTTCTAGATTCATATTACCAGGCATCTTCGGCTGAGAGTTTACGATCCGGCCCGGCCAAACTAGCGCATGCTACTGATTTACACACAAACGCTTAGAAGGGACTGTATTGCGTGTGGCGATACTGACGCACAGCCGCGCAGGAGCAGCTGTCCGCGCGCAGAACAATTATGCTACCGGCGTAACGTAGAACGCATATCTCACTTGCATCTCACGGCGAAGTCAACTGAGCGCAGCGCGAAGGTGCGTTCTCTTCATTTTGCAGTTGTTTTGCAGCCAAACTGGCCGCGTCTCAGCAAGACGCGCTTGTCAAAAGTGCGAACTCTATGCAGTTTCCTGCAGTGTCTCGGTAGTCTCGGGATGCTACATATGCGCGGAGCTGAGCATAAGCAACGCTCTGCTAGACGCGTCTCTTCTCGCGCTTCAACACAGCCAGACACAGCCCGAGAAATTACGCTTTGCGCGTCGTAAAAAAAATAAATAAATAGACAACACCACGCGTTAGATGTATAAAGCAGTCGATTTGCGATGTAGCGTCCATTTCTACGTTCTTTTTGTTCAATCCCGCCGTTTCCGCAAACGCGCCGGCTAGCAGCTGCCCGCGAGCCCGGGGGACGCTTTCAAGTGTAATCGACTACAGCGCCGCCGCTATTTTCTACACAAAACGGGCCGCTCCACGGCAGCCGGTTGCGCCACTCAAAACATTCTAGTACACTCTAGTCACGGTGCCAGTGCGGCTCAGCCAACGTTTTTAGATTAACTCAGTTGGCAAAGAGCGCGGCCTTCCAGTGGCGCGGAGCGTCTCTCCGCCATCGCCAACCAGGCGGGGGCGCTACGGTCGCGTTAGGATTGGTCTCGGCGAGTCGTCTGCTACTGCGCTACTTCCACGGGGCCGACAGGCGACTACTACAATGGTTAGGTCGATGTGGTAGTTGCTCTCATTTGACTTGGCTTGAGTGAAACGCGTGTTTTAGTTATATCTCAGCGTTATAAAAAGATACAAACAGCGCGTAAGACAGGACGTGCAAAAAAAAAGTAATAAAAGACAAGGCAAACACTGCACAGTGCGCTTACCTTAATTTCGTTTCCCGTTAGAGCGGGCATCTATTTTTCGCCGGTATATGCGCAGATCGTCTTAGGATCACGTAATGCTCAGTCATACTTCAACCTAGACCTGTGCGCCGGACTCAAAATTGCCGGCGGCGGCGCGCCGGTGTTTTCTCCTCCGGCGGCGGCGCGTCACCGGCGCGCGGTTCATCAGATCGGCGGCGGCGCGGCGCGCGGAGGGGGGGGGGGGGGAAGAGGAGGATTGATTTAAGATTCAAGAGTTGGTGGACATAGAAAATTGACCCTCTATTTTTCAAAAAACACTGTTTTCCCAAAAGGGTGAAGCAGTGAATGCGATAGCAACGTGTCTTAATGTTATAACCAACTAAGGCTAGCAGCTAACTCTTTTTCATCCGATCTCGCGAAGCTGAAAAAGGTTGTTGTATGGGAATACAGCCGCTCCAGGAAAAAAGCCGTCAGATCCCATGCACTGCGGGAATCAATGTAATGCGAAGCAGCCAGGAAGGAGCATATCATGCTTTACATATTTTGCATGCCATGTTTTATATATAGGACCTGCCATTTATGTTCGTCATACAGTCACGTCGCGCAATACCAATTTTGGTGTATATCAAGCTAGCGAACTGGACGCAAGCGCACCACGAGCGTGGCTCGTAAATGGCGTTGTAGATTACATGCATGCCAAGATTTTCATATTACCACCTGCCACTTATGTTCTTTATACAGTCATGTCACTCAATACCAAATTTGGTGTATATCAAGCTAACGAAACGGCCGCGAGCGCGCCATGAGCGTGGCATGCAAATTTTCGCCATATAGTCATATCACTCAATACCAAATTTGGTGTATATCAAGCTAGCGAAACAGCCGCGAGCGCGCCATGAGCGTGGCATGTAAATCATGTTGTTCATGACATGCACGTCATTATTTGCATATTACCACCTGTCATTTATGTTCGTCATACAGTCACGTCACTCAATCCGAAATTTTGTGTATATCAAGCTAACGAAACGGCCGCGAGCGCGCCATGAGCGTGGCATGCAAATCATACTTTTCATGACAAGTTATTCATGATTTTCGTGATATGACCAGCTATTTATGTTCGTCATACAGTTATGTTATGCCATACCAAATTTGGTATACATGCCATTAACGATATGGACAGGAGAGCACAAAGTCATAGGCGGCTAGATAGCTAGCTAGATAGATACGCTCAAAGTCGTCGAAGTTCGCTAAGAAATGCTTCGCATTTAAAAGTTGCGTTAACCCATCAATATATATTACTTATCTTTTTTATTTATCTATTAACAATGTAGTAGTAGGCCCAAGACTCCACGAATATGCTATCTAGAGAGTTGGGTCGTCACCCTATAAGGCTGTAGGACGCCGCAGCGTTGAGGTCGGGCAATACTATTGAGACTTCTGGAGGAGAGAAAAATGCAACTTCCGGGGAGCTATTCACGATGTGTCTATCTAAAGATGTCCACAGACCATTTCGGCAGAGCGCATTCGCTTACTCAAAAGGTGAGCCGGTATGTTTGCTCTTGACCACGTCGATGGACCGTACCTGCCAGCACATTCCCAGCGTAAGAAGAAAGTGGACGAAATTTACAGAAACAGGAACTTGTAAAGTCTGAACTTGCATCTGAAAGTGTACCAGATGTCTGAAAACGATGCAGAGAATGCGTACCCAGCTTCACAGGTGCACTAGACGGGCGGCCGCATTAACCCTTTCGCGACCATTGACGAATGTAGTCATCATGAGATTTTCTGAAAGTAGGACCGATGGCCACACTCTATGAAATAATCGAGTAAAAAGGGTGTCTTTTTGTCCCACAACAATAATCGTCATCTATCTTGCGTTCTTTTGCTTGCATTATCGTTGCGCGCCCGGCAGCTTCAGGTCAGTAACGACATGCGCGTTATCAGCGTGATATGGCATTCTTGATAGGAAAGTGGCCAGCGCCGAGTTTTCAAGAAAGGAAGCGCAAGCAAGCCAGATGACGATTATTTTTGTGGAACAAAAAGACACCATTTTTACTCCATCATTTTTTAGAGTGCACTATACTCGTCCTCAACAAAAAATGCCGCCACCTCCCCGAAGGAAATCGTGAGGAAATGCGAATGCATTTCGCGCGCGCTTCACTCCATTTATATATGGTGGTTGTGGTTCGAAGAAGGAAAAGGCGCCTAATTTCTGCAGCCCGGTCGGGAGCACGGCGCAGCGCGTTTTTGTTTTTTTTTTCTTTTTTTTTGTTTTTTTTAGTTCTCCTTTTTTTAATTTTTTTTGTTCATATATAGCTCCGCCGAGCTCCCGCGATGCGAGCGCCCTCACGCGTCAGAGCGCGCTCCTCCTCTCCACTCACTCTCTTTTTTATTTTTTTTCATATATAGTTCCGCCGAGCTCCCGCGATGCGAGCGCCCTCACGCGTCAGAGCGCGCTCCTCCTCTACACTCAGAGCGGAGAGAAAACACCTGCCGCGGACAACGCCAACGCCGCACAACGCCAACGCTGCACAACGCCGGATGCCTGACATAACCCGACTATGAAATGCATTCGCATTTAAAAATTGGTTCTATGCGGAAGCAATGACGCCTGTATCCGCTGTAGCCGTGCTTGTCGATGCAAGATGGTCCCACTTCTCCATGTTTTAGATGCGAAGCAGCTCTTTGACTAGCCTGTCTAACGCTGTCCCTCCGTGCGTCCGTAAGAATGCGCCGCAACGCGCTCCCCTCGCCGCAGGTGTTGGGAGCGGTGCCAAGTAGGTCACGCCGCAGCTGTGCGTTGACGTCACGCTCCTCGCCGTGCGCGCTGACCTCTCTCTCCCTCGCCTGCCGCGCGCTCGCTCGCCGCAGCGCCCGCAGCTGCCGCCTGACGCGCAACGACAAGACCTACGCCAGCCATCGTTTCAAACGAATCTTCCAGCGCTCACCGCAGCACGCGCGCTAGCGCCGTTCAACCCGTGACGCCACCCGTGCGCAACACTGCTGCTTCGCATCCCATCAGGGTTCCCTTTGGGAAGATGATGTAAATGATGATGATGTAAATTTTTTTTCAATAGAGTTTATTCTTCCTCCTTCTCCCGTGTCTCACGTTTCATTTAGTTGCCGCCTCTGATACCGCGCATGCGGTATTTTTGTACGCTATTAGAAAAATTAAAAAAAAAACGTTATTTCATTAAAATAATGGTACCTCAATTGATTCAGAAAAAAAAGCTCTACAAAGTGAGCGAAAAAAATTTTTCGGTCGTTTTGGCAAGTTTTTTTTTTCTTACGGTCGCGAAGGGTTAAACCTGATTCGATGGCTTGCGCACCTTTATCCCTTCCCCACTGCAGGGTAGCAAACCGGACGTGCGTCTGGTTAATCTCCCTGCCTTTCTTTGCATCTCGCTCTCTACGCGATCAGAATTTGTGCACGGCCTCCGAGATGTACGCCCAAAAGTGGATCTCTGGGGGCTGCGTTCGTTGCGTTGAAGCGCATTCCGTTCCTTCATTAGAGACAAAAGTTGTGAAAGCTTCGTAACATCAAATTGACGTTGCGGAAGAAGAACCGGAAACAGGGGGCGAGATCAGCGCCGAACTCCAGCCAATCAGCTGCGGCCGAAATGGATAGTCCACTATGGGTACACATCGAGAACT